>JACGCM010002576.1:0-51626 GCA_014058105.1 Kingdonia uniflora | reverse complement strand
CTCCTGCTCTCTGCGAAGAACGATATCAAACTTATCTTGACTCCCCCTTAAGCACTCATTCTTCTCTATACATGAGCTTGATGCGAGCAACATCACCTCCAACTCTTTAATTCGAGCTGATAGCAACCATACCCCTTTTACAATAAATCCCCCAGCATCGCCTTTTTTCGTCTTCGACCGCTCCCCAGCCTCGGCTTTCTTGATACGCGAATAGCCGTAGCCAAATCTGCCTTCAATTGAGCCACACTCTCATTCAGTTCGTCCACTATTTTTGGATCATATGGAATCCATATCTTTTAGCAGGCAAGGCTTCACTCCATTGATCAACCACACTTTCAGAACGGGCCAGGTCAGCTCGAGCTATTTTAGCTCGTTGTCTTTCCTAGTTATTTTACTCTTTATTTTGCTCAAGCTCGTTTATTTTCTTGCTCATTTGATCCTTTAACTAGCCATAAAATCTTGTAACGATTTTTTTGTCACTTCTAGTGACTTGATACGGTATTGAGCGACGTCCCCTCTTTACTATTTACCATCAAACACGTCCTTCCTGCTTTTGACTTCGTTATTTCGGCCTGTGCCTCTACGAGCTCTTTTTGTACTCTTTCTATTTCGACATCTTCCCCTCAATCTTCCGAGTCAGGTCATCAACAGTTTTACTCAGCAAGCTGGATCTGCACTTTGACATGTTTGATCCTCCCCATCTTTAGATGCCTTTCTAATCTAATCAAACTCCGCCGCAAACTCATGGTTATATTGGAGCGTCTGTTGCTCATTCAAGCGAATAGTCTCCAATTCGACCTACATCACAGATACAATATATCAAACTCGATTTAACAGCACTCCACAAATACAATTAAATCATAGTACAAATGACTTCAACATTCTAAAAGATTTATTTTTTAACATCCTATTGTTATGAGACTGCTTTTAAACTTAAGGTCAAAGTATGATCTCAGCTCGTTGGCAATAACATCTACATCGAATTTCAAGGTACACATTTTCTATGTTCTGATTTTCTAAACACTTTGGTATCAGCTGGACATGTTTACCATCACCCTAAACTGCTAACACATTTATGATTTATATCAATTTCCTAACTTTACTTTGTAGCTCAAAAGTAATGCAGCATATATGTCAAATATTATTGCTCTTCTCAAACTTGTAGCTCCGCTTGCGATGTCAATAGGGTCGCTGAGGCATTTTTCTCCTTAGCGAGCTCATTCTCTAATTCCTCAATTCTGAGGCGCTATCTTTAAGTTCCTACAAACAATGTTTACAAACATCTCTTAGCCTAGCCGAAAGTTATCCTACAAAACAATTTCCATACAATTACAGTTTTTCAAACTACACAAAAACACACAGCCAAACTTCAACAACTTTCCTCTACCTTCTCATTATCTTCCCCGGTTCTCTAGATCAGTTCTGGGAGAGACCGAGTCCAACCTTGTTATAATACCTCCACCAGCAGGGACCCCCTTTCCCCTTCGTCCTCTTAGACGTAGGTACCAACCATAATGGCTTTGACGTCAGCTTTTGTGTAGTCCACTACGAGGAGTTGGCGCCCAAGTCTGTAGCGTTGAACTGCAATGTCATCCACATTCTTCTGTGCCTCTTCAGCAAGCTCACTTATCAAAACCTCTGGAGCAACCTTCGTAGCAGCCAGTCCTCCCCCTCCGAGTCAAGTCAGATTCAAGTCAAGCAACCTTCTTCTCGAGCTCAACTTTCCCACTCTCGAGCTCAGCCTTTCCCTCCTTGATTCCAAGGTAAATACCCTTCAACAAGCGAGCATTCTACATAAATCTAAACACATTTTTAGTTCAAATCCAAATATAAAGTTCAGAAATAAACACATCATTAACTTACCATTTTGTTCAACTCCGACTGTGCGGAGGTACTCAGCTCCTCAGCACCCTTTCGAGATGCATGCCTCAGTCTATTTTCCATAGCTCGCAGCTCATCTTCCTTAGTAGGTCAACTCTCCATGACCTTCGCCCCTACCACAGTAGCAGGAAGATCTACCCTCCTCTTTTTCACATCCCCTTTGACCTCCTTACTCACCGAGGCTTTGGAGGTCGAGCCATGCTTTAGAAATTTCTTCTTCAGGAATTTTAGAGCTAACTTGCTCGAAGTGATCACTTCAGGAACATCCTCCAAATCCATTTTTAAGCCCTCGACAACACCGGATGCTTCTCCCCGCCGCTCCTCTCATCTTGCTGGCTCCAACCCCCGTCATTGGTCTTTTCGCCTGATACTTTTTTACCTTCTCTGACCTACTGCTACCTCTTTTATTTATGTTGATGCTGAGCTCCTTTAGAACTATCTCGAGCTCAACACCTTCTCGAGCAACAGTATCTAGCAGTGATTCCTTTCTTGTCACCTTAGACCGAAGATCTGTAATCAAACACAACACATTGTTAAACAACATCACAACCCTATAATTATAGCAGTTCAATTTATACACTATTACTTACTTTAAAGTTCTGTGCAAAAGTTTCATTGGTTCTTCGTCCTCTCTCTGAATGTAGTCACCTTTCACGGATATCACATTATCGTTCCAAACTCGACCTGCTGAATTCAAATCTAAGAAAAATGATCGAGACGAGCTCAAATAGAAATACGCCCCCTAGTTGTACAATAATATTTTACAACGTAATAGTGTAAAATGTCCTCAGGAGTTAT
This sequence comes from Kingdonia uniflora, assembly GCA_014058105.1. Lineage (NCBI taxonomy): Eukaryota > Viridiplantae > Streptophyta > Magnoliopsida > Ranunculales > Circaeasteraceae > Kingdonia > Kingdonia uniflora. The sequence goes on along the minus strand of JACGCM010002576.1, from coordinate 48,947 downwards.
TCTCATCTCTACTTCATTCTCCTCCCGCAATCTATTCAAAGTCTCACAAACATTGATCACCTCCCACATGTTCTCATTCAGTTAGGTAGACAAGCCTCTATGATATTCATTATACCTTTAGCAAGATTTCTAAGGGGAAAACTCAGTCCATATTCTAACTGAGACAGATAACACACAAATCCCTGGTCCAGGTTGCCTTGGACACTCCTATCAAAATACTCAAGGGAGATTGATTCCTCCACTTCCCTATCCAACTTCTCATTTTCTAAATCAAGCAGTAACAAAAAATATTCTTCCCTAGATGATATAGTACAATATCTAAATAACCTACTGACATGTTCTACAACATTGCCCTATTTCCATCTACAAGAGCTTTGGATTTACAGAACTCTTAGAATACATTAGAGTTCAGAGGGTACGATGCCAATTTACCAGGGAAATCAGGAAATTGATCAATACTACTTTGTCCTCCGGCTCAGACTCTATATTTATAGATTCTACATTCTCGGATTCAATCGTACGACCAAAGGTTGACATCTCCATATCAGGTGAAATCTCCATCTCAATTATAGGCTTACAGATGAGGTTTTATTCTATAACAAATGTTCCTCACGCCCAACCTACATGCAAGTTTAAGTATTCTGTCAACTTATCATTATCTTTTATCTATACACATCCATGAACACATCTACCAGACATCCATCATATTTATACGTATTTCATAAACGCATCTTTTTTTACACATAAATCAAATAAATTTTTATAGGTTACTATAAATAACAATCTTTCAAAATTTGAAAAACAAAAAAATCTTTCAAACCCACATTCACAAAATCATAAATCATTTACTAACCTTCAGCGTTTGGATATGAAGCTGAAGCAGCACCGAATCCTTCATTCACAACGCTGTTGTGCAACTACCGTCGTGACTCTGTCTCAACAACTTTTTCTCTCCTTGAACGATAATTACGCTCGTCTAATCCCTCACGAGAATCTCTATAGCTTTTTCTTCTCTTTTTCTGAAGTTGATAAACGTTTGAATGAGGAAGATAAACTAGTATTTAATTATTTCTCTCTAACTGCTGGCAGTTATTGGCCTCATACTAGCTGCCCTCAGTTTTGGAATCGAGGCGTCCCTTCCACAATTAATGTCAGACGTTTTACACCTTTTTGGTGAAAATGCCTTCCCATCATTACCCCAAACTCTATATTTTAATATATTCTCATCTTTTCTACCTAAATCTCTCTGTGACCTTCCCACACTCATGATGACTCGATACTTATACGTAATTGAACTTTCCTTGTAATTATACAAGAGACAAAAATGAAAGCTCACCTGCTTTTTCTATTCCTACTTCTGCTACTTATAGTAATACTGACGTCATTTCCAAAGATATCACATTTCAAAATTCAATTTTTTTATTCACAACAGTTCTAAACATTATTTACAAAAGAACAGGAAGATAATCACGTAAAACATATATCTACATTCTAATTACAGTTATTCGACCTCATTCAGTTTACTCCCTTACATATAATACACATGAAACATCTCGTATGACCCGAGGAGCCGTACCTAATCAGTTTACCCCCAACAATCCTTAAATCTTCCTGCTTTATCTCTTCTACACCAATTTACCTCACTGTCATTTTTTGAGTTGTGGGCTCCAAAATTACTTCACGGAATATCTCCGAGTAGAAATGACGCCCAATCACAAGTTCCCTCGCCCTCAAATCCATGCCTTCGAACTGGATTTTAGACTCAGGCATGTCAGAATCATACTCTAATAACCTACAAATCCTCTCCCTCACTTTGGTAATCTTTATCGCCAGTCGTCCCTCTGCAGCATGACGAACTCTCTTAGAATAAGTCCTCACCATATTATCTTTACTTCCTCCTCTTTATATCACATTACCATCATATTTATACACCTTTTCAAGATCACTTCAAATCCTCCACATCCCGTATATATTATTCTATTTTTCCATAACTGGAAACCCTAAGATCATGATAGAAAGTTATTTGAACTTATCTATACATATCGACCTCTTTGGATTCGTCCACTCACGTTTCGACCTACTTCTCACAATCTTTCTCCCTGTACAACATTTCCCAATAGTACCTACATAAGCTCGAATTTTCCCCTTCTGTATATTCTATTCTTTGTCAGATTATTCCTTTAATATAATTTTTAAAATCTACTTAGTTTGATAAACAGTTTCAGATATATCTACATATTTGCAACTTCACATATGTTCTCCACAAACACAACTCCATTATTAGTTTGACTTCACAATATTAAATTCTCATCCTCTAACACACACACACACACACACACACACACACACACACACACACATATAAACTCTTTCTAGCTCAATTTCAATAAAAATAGCTAATTCTATCAACACAAATTTTGTAAAAAATATTTTTTCATTAATTCGAATATCCATTACAAAATACTTTATAGATAACAAGTCTTTCAGATACTGTTACAGATCATTCTACAGGTTATATTTCAGTTTTCATAACTGTATCACATAAGAGAATCTTCTGAAACAAAGTAGGAGCTGGAAATCACTTAGCCTGATCCCTCCTTCACACAATTTACTTCCACAAGCAGCTGAAGTAGCAAAGGTGCCAGTGGTTGAGCCAACCCTCAGCGAGAGGACTTTCTTCATGACAAAAGAAGATGACAGTACAACAGAAAGACTTTCAATTTTCGTCTTCCTTCTTCACCACCATCGTCTCCTCCTCCATAACCCCCACCAACGGAGAGTTGGTAGAGATTAAAGGGAGTCCTACCTTAGAACCCAATCCCTTGCAAGATACCGACAGTAATGCCCCGCATGTACGCCAGCCTCCACATCTGTCTCTTCAACCTTGTCCTCCACAAGGATGCGAAGGCATCTTTAACGATGCTCGCCTATCAAAGCAACGTAATAAAATCTCTACATATGATAAAAATCATCTTCAGTTTTAGCCGCTTCATCTTCTGACATCCCATGGTAAGTCGGTGGAACAGAAATGAGTGTACGATTCTCCAGCGCTTGGCTGCCAAAAAAGTGTAACTTCAACCTCTAAAATTTTGTAGACACTCTCTCTTCGTATACCATTCACCTGGTCTTCACCATTATCACTCAGAGATTATAGAGAATATTACAACCACAACGTATTTTTCCAGAAGTTCCAATACAGGTACTATTTATATCAATTTAACATTTAATACGCGAGATGTTTCCAAAGCAGTCATCATTCAAAGCAGAGCTACTCTCGAAACCTCAAGCGTAAAATACATCAATCATTTCCATCTCATAATTGCCAGATACACGCCTCCATAAATGAATACCGAATACCCAATAGTCAAATGCCCATCAATACATCTTATCATTTTAACTTCCAACACCAACAATCCATAGGTTCTTTCGCAACCAAAGCCACTTGTGCCTTTAATTGCAAGGGGGCGATTGTAGGGACCTATCCCTCGACCTAGTCCAAACTCGAGCTACCTCAGTATCAAGCTCACGCATTTTACACGTGACATGAACAATAAGCATTGTCACCTAGACCACGAACTGATAAAAAACGTGGATCGAGCACTACAACAAAACATGAACAAGTCAAAGACATCTGTCTCCCACAAGCTTACAGTTACTCATTCAACCACCACTTACCTCATCATCCGGAGAACGTGCTTCTACATGATAACGAGCTACGGGTAAGGTCTATTTAAAGAAAAAGTTTCAGAGGAGATAAGGGCGGAAAAAAACAGATTTTATAAATTTTAACACAGGAATTTCTAGATTCTGAACACCGCAAAACTTCTTATTTTAAGATCAAGCGTTTCTACTTCAAGAGATCACTTGTAATAAGATATCAACCTCAAGCAATAAAAGTTACTATTACTAAAACCCTCAACTCGAGGTCGTGGTTTTTTTACCTATTCAAAAGTTTTCCACGCTAAATCACCTGTGTCATTTCTTGTTTTATATTAATTTTTGTTACAGGTACATTTGGTGTAAGAGCTGATTTCAAGCTACGGAATTAGGCCATTACACTCCCAACTTAGTCATTCTCTCTCCATCATTTCTAATCTCTCCGTCTCGAAAGCCAACATCCCATGGTTACTAGTTTTAATTATAATAGCACCTGCCAATCATATAATAGGGATCTTATCGGTCCCAATGAGGGACACCTCATAGTAGGCTAGCCCTTTTTGCCGTTTTTCCAACCGACTCAATTTCAAACTACTAAATATAGTCGGTTAAGCAAATAATATAAGAGGGAAGGCAACTTACAACACAAGTTTCAACTCTCCCTCGCTCTCTCAAACCACAGATCTCTCTCTCAAACAAACCCTAAACAACTCTCTCTTCTCTCTTCTCTCTTTGTCCCTCTGTTTGGGTGATCTTAGATTTGTTTACAGAGATGAAAATGTCTGGAGATAATAACCAAGGGTAAGCTTCTCTCCTCCTCTAGTTATATCATACTTGCATCTTTTTTTTCGAATTATTTTCCAATTTTTTAGAGCTAGGGTTTTGTGTTTTACAAGACTATCATTGAGAAAACATAGTTATAACTTATATCCATGCTTTAAATCTCCAAAATATTTCCCATATTTCAGTATTATGCCGGAAAACTGCGCGGTTTACCCTTGAAATCTATACTAAATTTCATGTACCTGGCAAAAGTTTGTAACTGTAGCCGATATTTTGGATTGTGGGTATTGCCGATATATCGAAAAACTGCTTCACTGATGCGATCTTTACCATATTTCAAATATCATTTTATGTACCTTATTTATTGGTAAGTTTCTTTAAATATGGCTGATATTGTGGATTATTGATAGTTTGAGATATATTTGGGTAAGAAATGGTGGCAAATTATTGTATTGGAATATCATTGATAGTTTGTATGTATCGTTTTGGCTTTTGTCAATCGTGGGAGTCAGATATTTGTGAATCTTTGCTCATGCTAAAAAATTTATATGCTAAGGAAATCAAAAAACTGTTACGATTTTTGTTTTGTGTTGGTTTTTTGTTCTTAATGCGGATTGTGGTATGTCTATGTGAAGTTTAGTGATTTTTGTTTAATTTTTCGTTCAGGTATTGTAGCTATGGACAACACCAATTGCTGGAAGGAGGGACACATTCGATGACAACTAATGATTCTCTTGCGTACCTCAACGCTGTTAGGAACGTGTTTAAGGATGAAAAACATAAGTATGAAGAATTCGTGGAAGTGTTGAAAGATTATAGGGAGGAAAGGCTTCAGATACAATGGTTATAGCTAGAGTGGTAGATCTGTTCCAAGGACATGGGGATCTTATTCTAGGGCTCAATGTATTTTTGCCCAAGGATTTCAAGATTAAGGGTTTAGAGACTGATGAATCTCAAGGAAGGAAGCGTGTTCAGTTTGATGATGCCATTCAGTTTATGGAAAAAATAAAGTCACGGTTTCCAGATGACGGTAACATGTCCAAATCGTTCTTTAGTGTACTAGTTATGTACTGTAAGGGGAGTAAGTCCATCATCGAAATCTATGAGGAGGTAGCTGTTCTTTTCAGAGACAATAGAGACTTGCTTCAGGAGTTCCTGCAATTTCTACCAGTTTCTTCATTACCAGATCCTGCTCATCATGCTCAATCAGGAAGAACCATATCTACTCTGCGCCGGGACGAGAAGGGCCCTGTTATTCCTGCTTCAAGACATATGCAGCGAGAAAAAAGGAAGAGAGGCACAGTTTATCATGCCGAGCTAGATCTTAGTGTTGACCATCCTGATCAAGACCATGAGAAATTAACAACGACGAAGCACAACAAAAGGGAAAAGGATAGAAAAGAAGAAGATGGCAGAAGATACCATAGTCGATATAATAGGGAGATGGATCAAGCTAGCATGATCGACTTTAACAACACTAAACATCTTCCCAAAAAGCAGAATCTTTCTCCAGGGATAGTGGAATGTGTTACTGAAAAGGCAAGCCGAGGTGCATACAAGCAAGACTTTCAATTCGGTGGGAAAGTGGAAAAAGCGCTACACAACTCTGATGGACATTTGACAAGCCCCGTGCAGTTGGAGGACAGGGATACAGAGCACGGAAGTGAACTGGAAAAAGATGGAGATTGCACAAGGGATGAAAAGGGTATGAGTGAACCCATTTCAGATCTTGATCTCTACGACTCTAAGAGTTGTAACCCCTCGTACCAGCCTGTATCAAAGATTAACCGAACACTTTATGGTACCAGAAGAGAATTTATGTTCTCTTATTAGTTTCAAACAGTCACAAGGAGAGAAGCTCGAGGCCTTTGCAAAGAATTTTCTGGAGTTCACAAGAAAAGTTGATAACCTAGATAAAAAAATAGCTGTCACTGCTTTCACTAATGCGCTCTAACTCGATTGCAAAGCCAAAAAGTACATCTTCTTAAAAAACCAGCGACCTTGGATGATATGATCACCAAGGTCAATGGGTATGTCGATATGGAAATGATGATGACTGAAATGCATAAATCTACTAAATTCGTCATAACTACTAAAGGTCCAATTACATAACAAAACAATTAACCAAATGAGGGCCAGGGTGATCAAAAGCATTCTAAGGCAAATACTAGCAAATCTCAGAAAGACAATTTATTACCCAAGTTGGTGCTCCCCAAGATGAATGTTCGACTCTCCACAATTTTTCCAATTCTATCAAAAGGCAAGTTCTACCGTTTATCTCAACCGTAGGAACCAATCAAATACAGACCATACTGCATGCATCACAAGGTAAATCATCATGACACTGACAACTGCTATACTTTACAGAGGTTGCTGGAATATATCTTTAAAGATGGGTAAAACAAACTTGATCACACTATGTAGTACAAGCACATAGCGATAGAATATGTCTAGCTTGATTGAATCCCGGAGATAGTGTTGTTGAGTTTTCTTGCACCTTTGGAGAGGCTTCGACTATCTTCAAGAAGCACTTGCACGCCTCCTTGCTTGGTTCAGTAATTGGTTTTCTTTTGGTAAAAATTACTTCTTTCTTTTTGAATTTTCCCAACAGGTACCACTAAATATGTCAAAGGTATTACCAATATCTTCTCTCAACTGAGCACTAACACCAGCTATAAATTCAAACAAACTCTATCATTTCCCCAATCTCTACATATCTTCTTCTTTATCTCTCCCTCCAAAACCAAACTTCCTCTCCCCCTCCCTCATTTCTCATCTCTCAGTCGTTTGCCACCATCTAGGGCTGCAACTTTTGTCCGAACTTCCGATTTTTTCCGATTTCCGATCCGATATTTTCGATTTTGGAACCCTATTTTGCAATTCCGATTTCCGAAAATCCGATTTCCAATTTTTTTTGAAAATTTTTTTGAATCGGAATTGGATAGCTCTATGCAATTCCGAAATTCTTAATTTTTTGATCCGATTATTCCGAATTATTCCGAAAACCATCCGATCCGATTATTCTGAAAAATATTCCAAATATCCCTCTAATCCGATTTAATTCCGAATAATCCAAATTGAAACATAAATATTATACCTTAAGATTCTTAGCATATGACATTCTCCACTGCCTCCATTCTTCACTGCCCTCCACTCCCTCTACTCTTAAGTTAAATCTTCATTGTCTCCATTCTTCATTATCCACTGCCTCGATTTTGATTCACAGCGAAGAAGAAATGTTAAATCTCATCTCTGGCTTCAGTTCCCCTCTGGCTTCGATTTTAAATCTTTGATTATTGAAGAAGTGATAACTCTGTTATTATAGTTTAATTTGAAGAAGTGATAACTCTGTTATTCCAAAATTTATTCCGAATTGATTATGAAATAGTCGAAATTCCGAAATTTCCGAATTCGGATTCATTTTTACAGCTTCGAAAAAAATCGGAAAAATTCTGACTCCTTTATTTCATATCCGATCCCTACCACCATCCCATTGTTACTAGTTTTAATAACACCAGTTAATCATTCATTGGGTCCATACTAGGGTCAATGAGGTAAACCTCATAGTTGACTACCACCATCCCATTGTTACTAGTTTTACCCTTTCTCCAAGCGACTCAATTTCGAACTGCTAAAAATAGTCGGTTAAAAAAATAATATAAGAAGGAAGACAACTTACAACTCTCCCTCCCTCTCTCAAACCACAGATCTCTCTCTCAAACAAACCCTAAACAACTCTCTCTTCTCTCTTCTCTCTTTGTCCCTCTGTTTGGGTGATCTTAGATTTGTTTACAGAGATGAAAATGTCTGGAGATAATAACCAAGGGTAAGCTTCTCTCCTCCTCTTGTTATATCATACTTGCATCTTTTTTTTTCGAATTATTTTCCAATTTTTTAGAGCTAGGGTTTTGTGTTTTACAAGACTATCAGTCTATCATTCAGAAAACATAGTTATAACTTATACTCATGCTTTAAATCTTCAAAAATTGCCCATATTTAAGTATTATGCCGGATAACTGCGTGGTTTACCCTTGAAATATACTAAATTTTATGTACCTGGCAAAAGTATGTAACTGTAACTAATATTTTCGATTGTGGGAATTGCCGATATATTGAAAAACTGCTTCACTGATGTGATTTACCCTTACCATATGCCAAATATCATGTTATGTACCTTATTTATTGGTAAGTTTCCGTAAATATGGCCGATATTGTGGATTATTGGTAGTAGAATAATGACAGGTTATCTAGAAATTATCAGTGATAGTTAGAGATATTTTGGGATATGTTTGGGTAAGAAATAGTGGCAAATTATTGTATTGGAATATCATTGATGGTTTGTATGTATCGTTTTGGCGTTTTTCAATCGTGGGAGTCAGATATTTGTGAATCGATGCTCATGCTAAGAAAATCAAAAAGCTGTTAAGATTTTTGTTTTGTGTTGGTGTTTTGCTCTTAATGCGGATTGTGGTATGCTTATGTGAAGTTTAGTGACTTGCGTTTAATTTTTCGTTCAGGTATTGTAGCTATGGACAACACCAATTGCTGGGAGGAGGGACACATTCAGTGACAACCAATGATTCTCTTGCGTATCTCAACGCTGTTAGGAACGTGTTTAAGGATGAAAACATAAGTATGAAGAGTTCGTGGAAGTGTTGAAAGATTATAAGGAGGAAAGGCTTCAGATACAATTGTTTATAGCTAGAGTGGTAGATCTGTTCCAAGGACATGGGGATCTTATTCTAGGGCTCAATGTATTTTTTCCCAAGGATTTCAAGATTAAGGGTTTAGAGACTGATGAACCTCAAGGAAGGAAGCGTGTTCAGTTTGATGATACCATTCAGTTTATGGACAAAATAAAGACACGGTTTCCAGATGACGATAACATGTCCAAATCGTTCTTTAGTGTACTAGATATGTACCGTAAGGGGAGTAAGTCCATCATCGAAATCTATGAGGAGGTAGCTGTTCTTTTCAGAGACAATCGAGACTTGCTTCAGGAGTTCCTGCAATTTCTACCAGTTTCTTCATTACCAGATCCTGCCCATCATGCTCAATCAGAAAGAACCGTATCTTTTCTGCGCCGGGACGAGAAGATCTCTGCTAATTTTGCCTCAAGACGTATGAAGCGAGAAAAAAGGAAGAGAAACACAGTTTACCATGATGAGCTAGATCTCAGTGTTGACCATCCTGATCTAGACTATGAGAAGTTAGCAACGAAGAAGCACAACGAAAGGGAAAAGGATAGAAAAGAAGATGGTAGAAGATACCATAGTCGATATAATAGGGAGATGGATCAGACTAGCATGATCGACTTTAATAACATGGAACATCTTCCCAAAAAGCAGAAACTTTCTCCAGAGATAGTGGAACGCGTTGCTCAAAAGACAAGCCGAGGTGCATACAAGCAAGACTTTCATTTCGGTGGGAAAGTAGAAAAAGTGCTACACAACTCTGAAGGACATCTGACAAGCCCCGTGCAGTTAGAAGACAGGGATACAGAGCGCGGAAGTGAACTGGAAAAAGATTTTGATCTCATTTCAGATTTTGATCTCTACGACTCTAAGAGTTGTAACCCCTCGTACCAGCCTCTATCAAAGATTAACCGAACACTTTATGGTACCAAAAGGACAATGCTTGATGCTCCCGTATTGAATGACTGTTGTGTATTGGTGTCTAGAAGAAGCGAGGATCACTCTTTTAAGCACCCAAGCAAAAGCCAATACGAAGAATGTCTGTTTAGATGCGAAGATGACAGGTTTGAATTGGACATGGTGATGCAATATGTTAAGTTAACAATAACTTGCGTGGAGGATCTTCTGGATAAAATCAAGGCTAACGCAGTTGACACAGATGGTCCGATTTGTATTGAGGATCATTTTAGGGCTATGAATCTACGTTCCATTCAATATTTGTATGGAGATCACGGGCTGGATGTCATAGAAGGATTACGCCAGAATGCAAACATTTCACTGCCGATTGTTTTGGCTCGATTAAAACAGAAACAGCAGGAATGGTCAAGGTCACGTTTGGAATGTAATCAAATTTGGGCTAGTGTTAATCCTAAGAAGTCCACAGAATCCTCTAGTAGCGTTACAGGAGATGCAGCCAATACAGCTACAGGAGATGCAGCCAATACAGTTTGCTGAACAACGTTTTTGTAAGATCTGATCTTTGAGTTTGCCGTTTCTTGAAGACCCAATCTTCAAATCAGAATTGTTGTTTTGTTACAGAAGTACTTATTAGGACATTTAGTTTTGTTTCAAGCGGTTCTGCGAATTTCGATTGTTAATGTAATCGATGTGTTAATAAAAGACTTTCATGTTCTAGTTATATCTTGTATACCAAGTTACCAACTGCTCAACGATTAACCTTGGTATTGCTGGATAATAGAGTGGAAGACCTGCCCCTCTACCATTGAAACTACTTGACTTCTAGTATCCACAATTCTTTTTCATATGCCAGTAACATCAGAGAATGGATTACTAAGGAGATAGGTGATGGGAACTCATAGGCTATGATACAGAGGATCTCGTGAACATTGAGCTTTCTCTAAAGCCAATTATAATCAAGTAGAGCTGTGCTTAATTCCATATCAAGACTGCGCATTCATGGATTCCTTTTAGCTTAAGTTTTCTTATACGTTCTCTATGAAACAATACTATGTACATGTCACCATACTTTCTACTTCATGCTTCTCATAAGTCACAAGGATTATATGGCAACTTGGTTAAGGTAAACTACACCTCAGATTAAGGAGGCCTTTCTCTCGATGCCCAGACAACCAAAAGGGAAAATACCAAAAACTTATAAAATTATCTAAAGAAAAACATGAATATATAATTACAAATATAACAGGATCACTCAGCTACTTCTATTACTAACCAATGTGGGACTAAATGAGAAGTATATGTGTAAGCACACTATATACTCTAACACTCCCCCTCACGTTGATACGAACATGTTCGTATCAAGGTGAATGACAATAAGAGAACAAATAGATAGTCCCTCACAAAGATATAATCACTCCCTCACTAATAAAAAATTAAAGCTCCCCGTGAAAAACCTTCTTCCAGTATTGCCTTTTGCAGCAGCAGAAACATTTCAAAGCTTCACACATTACCCTCACGTTGATACGAACATGTTCGTATCAAGGTGGATGACAATAAGTGAACAAATAGATAGTCCCTCACAAAGATACAATTACTCCCTCACTAATAAAAAATTGAAGCTCCCCCTGAAAAACATTCTTCCAGTATTTCCTTTTGCAGCAGCAGAAACATTTCAAAACTTTACACATCACCCATGAAATCGGCGACAGCTACCGACTTGCCCATTTTCTCACGTAAAGATAATATGAATATCTTGAATAAATACAAAGGAAATAAAGACACTTAGATAAAAGTGAAAAGACCGTAAAAGAGAGGATCAGTCGAAGAAGAGAGAATCACTAGAGTTATAGATGATCACTCGAGAGAGGGAAAGAAAAAAAAAACTCAAATAATAGATAATTGCTCGAGGAAGAGATGACCGTGGTAGAAGGAATTCAACATCTTCACCCGGTCCATAAAAAAAATTGTAGCTCGCAACAGAATATGATAAAAAAATCACATCTAGTGATAGGAATATAGACTTCAAACTGCATTAGCGATAAAAGAAGAAGTAAAAAGAATCATAGTGATTCAAAGAGAAATCACTAGAGAAATTGATAAAAATCACAAGGTTTGTCAATTCTCTCTTAAAAAAGCCTTGATTTTTGAACTATAGCTTGTGAACTAGGCAGAAAAGAAATAAGATAATCACTAGATGAAAAGAGAAAATCACTTAAAGAAATAAAAATCGTTTGAAGAGTGATGAATCACTCGAAGAAAAGAGCATCTCATGATCGTGGTGGAAGGCAGTTAATGCCTTCATCCGATTCAAATAGAGAAATTGGATCTCGTGATAGGTACATAAAAATTTGCCTTTCATGAAAAATAAGAGATAATCGAGTCCATAATAGATATATATAGAGAGAGAGCTTGGCTAGTCAATTAGGTCAAACTAAGTTGATGGAGGAAACGAAAATGGAAGAACAAAATAATGTTAGGACAACATATTTTAATTGCCCGACACTGTGAAGTGAAATAACGTTAGAGTTTTGCTAAATAAGAAGCAAACCTAAAAAAAATCCAAAAGCTGAAAAGATTGAAAAAGAAGAAGATAAAAGATAACATATTTTAATTGTCTGACGACGACAAAGGCCATCGCCGGCGAAAATGTAAAACCCTTAAGTCGTCTTCAAGATCGAATAAGCTTTTTTACCATATAGAAATAAGAAGGGGGAGGAAAATATTGATATTCCAAGATTTTAATTATTACAAGCTTTACTACTCTTTATATAACAATGGGTTACTAAACTACTTCTATTACTAACCAATGATAGATTAAAAGAGGAGTATAGGTGTAGACACACTATATACTCCAACAGTGATGACATGATATTGTTCCGCAGACTTAGCGTAGTCGCTCGAGTCCACTACATATTGCCCAATTGAATTAGCTTATGACTGACTTGGCAACCTTCTTTGATCTCGAGTGGCAAAATCTTTTGCAAACTGTGACATAGTTGTATCCAACTGACCCATTCGTTGATTTAATTAAGTGAAAGATTGACTTGTCTGTTGCATAAAGTTTTCCAGCGCCCGCTCATGTATCCCAATCCTTTCAGTGTTGGTTGGTTGAGGTTGATATTATTGCAACTGGTATTATTGTTGTTGTGGCCTTTGGTATTGTTGTTATCGTATGTTCGAGTTACCAATAGGTCCTCCCTGATGTGGTCGAGTTCTATAAGATAAGTTGGGATGTTGAGGTACAAAGGATCAGAATGAGGTGTTGGGATTCCCTTGATTGTAAGTGTTGAACGCGTGAACTTCTTCTTCTAGAATTTCTTGGCCAGATTGGACGGTACGACACGAGTCAGAGACATGAGTAGTACTGCTGCAGTAGTTGTATGCCTCTCGTTGAGCAGGAGATAGGGTTAGCTTAGTAAAGTCATCGCTCATCTTTTTGAGTAGACTTGTTTACGAATGGATAACAACTAGGATAACGGTGCTAGTGTCTAATACAAGAAGTCCTCATTTCTTAGGTTTGCTCTTTCCCTGAGCAGGGTATTGTTGTTTGTATGAGTTTGTCCCATAATTTCAAATAGTTCCCAAACTTCCGTAAAAGACTTACGCATTTGGAACCTCCACAAGTAGCATCCACCATACATTTATTTATTTGAGATAACCCATTATAGAAATCGTGCCCTTGCAACCATAGATCTAGTCCATGGTGCGGGTACTTAAATAAGAGACTCTAGTATCTCTCCCAACTATCGTAGAAGTGTTCATCTTCCTTATGAGTGAAAGTATTAATTTCGTTACGTAAAAGGTTTGTTTTGTGAATATGGAAAATTTTCTCCAGGAATGCGTTTTGTAACATTTCAAAAGTTGTTATGGTTCTAGGGGCGAGAGAGTGCAGCCAAATTTTAGCCTTATCCTTAAAAGAAAAGGGAAAGAGATGTAGCTGCATAAATTCATCTGTGCAATCTTTATAATGAAGTGTTGCGCATAGTTCCTTAAACTCGGCAAGGTGAAGGTATGGTCTTCATGATCGAGACCATGGAAAGGAGGTAGGGCGTTAATAACACCGATTTTAATCTCAAATTATTGTGCTCTAGCAGGAAGCTCAGGCCACACGATGCAAAAAGGGCTTGTCCTAGGTACATGACTAGAATATTCGCTAGGGTTTGGGTGGCCATTATGTATCATACAACATAATGGCATTTTAGTGATGATCTTTGATTTTTATGTAGCCCAACAGGCTAATTCTGATAAAAATTGCTCTACTGGAACTGTTGAAATCCCTCAGTGTGGTTCTTGTACCATTTTAGCTTTGATTTGACCATTTTCTTGCCAAATTGACTCCAGTAGAGTAGAAAACCTAAAAATGACATAATTAAACAATAATTAGATAAAATGATCTCAAGACGGCCAAAAGTACCTGCTAAAAGGTCTTCAATTCTATACAAAATGTGACTATCAAGTACCTAAATGGGCTACTATGTAGATGGATAAGTTCACACATATCTCCATGGATGCGTTGGAGAAAGGCTCGAGGCTCTGACTCCATCTTAGTCATGCTAGGTTAGATAATCAACTTACCCTAGAGTAGGCGCTGTAAGGGCAGTCTCGTAGTACGCATATCTTTTCTCCTTTCAAAGAATGTCTGGAGCTACTGCCAATAATCTTTCTCATCATTCGAGAACCAGGATATCCTAGACAATTGCGTCATAGTTTGAATGTTTTCTCTTGTAAAGGAGAAAATTTTGTTATAGCGTAGGTCTCGACATATCAAATATCTGTAGAATATAACCTTGAGGTTTGTATTAGACACCGTTCTAATACGGTTTTCTAGCCTTATGTAGTGGTTGAAGTGATATATAAATCCTGGCTTTGTCCTTCTCCCCTAGTTTTTACTTGATATTCATTGTCATGGATATCCCAAAAGTTGAGTAGATTTTTGTAGGAATTCCTTACGTATAAAGCAAACTGGATACTTAGCATCATACTGTTATGTAGTAATAACGTGGCACTGCCAATACCTTTTATCATACTGGCCGAGTCAGTGATAATCGTGACATCACCGATGCATAGGGTCATAGTCAAGAAATATTTCTTATCTTGTACGATGGAGTGCGTGGTACTGTTGTCTATTGGGCAGTTGTAACTACTTATCTGATTATCAACAAATGAGCGGAAAGATCCATATGGGCAACTTGTATATAGTAGATTAACTATCATACAAGATAATTAACTACTATTCCAAGCAAAAATTCTAACATATATTAATTAAACAGAAAAATAGATCTCATAGATGATGATACTGAATGTATGTCACAACACTTATTAAATTACACCAACCACTATGTTCCGAACATAATTTGAAAAAAGTACTAATAAGGCAAATCTACTACTAACAACCAAGTAAAGAAACTACTATATGATCCCAAATGTGACATAAATCATTATATGAGAAGGTGTTAAATATTGACTACTCATGAGTCTGGTCCATCACTGCATTAGAATCCTCGAAGAAGATTGTTACCAAAAATTTTATTGCCATAGAATTGACATCAACAGTCATATGGTGGGTTTGAACACGACCATCCTTGGTCCCCTTTGGTGACTTACAATCCCGCGCCCAATATCCAATTTCTCTATAGTTGAAGTACGAAGAGCCTTTGTCAGGCTGCCTGTTCTTCCCATCCCCTTTCTTGCCAGTTCACTTGTTCCCCTTTCTACTTTGTGGAGCAAAGGAATTTTGATTTGTGCCCTTTTTCCCATTGTGTCCTCCACAAGTCTGTCCACCGCTACGACCACGGCCCTCGTCGTGATTGTTGTTACCCTGAGTTATGACATTGTATACCTCAGATATTAGCCTACTCCCAGTTGGCCCCATCTCATGATTTATTATGAGAAGTTCATCATTCCTCTTACAGAGTAGCATAACTTAGATAAAAGCATAGTGCTTCTTAAATCCCTCTTGCCTATATTGCCATTGGAGGGTAATATAGGAGGCGTAGAAAGTGGATAAAGTTTTCTCTATCATATTTGTATCAGTGACCGGTGCTTTACACAATTGAAGTGTGGAAGTAATTTTGTGGACTGCTAAGTTGTCGTTAGAGACAATCCTAAAATCTTGGAACGTAAGAGTGTTCCATTGGAGCCTCGCTCGGGGGAACACAATGGTGTTTTGTTCACCAAAGCATTCCTTCAAGTTGCCCATAGGTCACTCGGTTCAGTTTCATTGAGGTACTCTGTCTTCAGGTCCTCCTAAATATGGTGACGAAGAGAGACCAAGGTCTTCACTTTATCAACGGGAGTTTTGGTGTTTTTGGCAGTGATTTTATTATAAAGTCCCAGAGCTTTGAGATGCAACCTAACGTCCAAATACCAAGTGAGGTAATTGGCTCCAAAAAGTAGCAGTGCGGAAAATCAACATTCTTGAGTTTTGCAGCCATCTAAAATGCAATATCTAAATCTCGAGTCAGTAGCAGTTCAACAATACACATCTTCATGCATGTATGAATGTCATAGTAAATTAGAAAAATTGGGGAAAATAATTGATTATGAATCAAGTTAATATGTGAACTTGGTTCATATTCTAATACTCATAATATTTGTTAAATTGTTAATTTACCTAGTAAAAAATTGATCTTAATATGGTGGTCACAATTTTATAAAAAATAAATTAAAGTAATATGGTTCGGTGAAAAAGCCATGTATCACTTTCTAGTTGGTTCTTTTCAACGTTGAAAAGCAAGGTTCGACCTTAGAACATCTCTTAAACTACCTAACTCACTTGGTTTTTACTTGGCTTTTAAGGTACCACGTAGGACTTTCGTAATCCAACAGTACCTCACTCACTTGGTTTTCTTCCTCAAAAAGCAAGGTTGAGCCTTGTTTTCAAGGCTCAACTTTGCTTTTTTATGTCGCGATCGGGTGCCCAAGAGTTGGGAGTTTGTTTATTTTCTAATTGGGCATCTAAGGTTTGGGCGCCCAATTGTTTTTTAAAAGAAAAAAATTCAAATCGGGCACCTAACACTTATGAGTCTAATTGAAAAAATAGTGTTAGTGGGAATGTAGGAGATAATGCTCACCAATACATACCTTATTTTTTCTTCCTTTTTGTACTTGTTTCAAACTTGTCTCTTCATTAAAGTAAGACCTTCTGCTACTCTGCATGTACTACATTACAAAACTCATAATGTTTGTAAAGTTGTGACCTAAATTAGTGACTATACATTTTTTTTGAACATTGAGCTTTATAAAGAAAAAACATGCATAAAACAGAAAAGGGTGGGGATAACTCAACACCCACAAGGGGGGGGTTAAGGACCTAACACCATATAGAATAAGGAAAAGCTAACACAGGAAATGTCTAAGAAACAAAGAAGAACACCAACAACATCTAACACTTTGAAAACCTAAGATAGAATGTCATATTGACATCTTCATCTAAGCTTATTTGTAGTTCCACATTGAAGTCTACAGGCTCAATCTCAAGATAACCAATCTCTGGCATAAAATCTACTAATAAATTTAGGGCTCTACTGGCCTCTCTATAATTGTTATCAATAGAGAAAAACTCTAACTGCTTAACTACCTTCTGCTTGATTTCACTAACAATCCTCTTTGCATTCCAAGGAGGAGCGTAGCTCCCATTGATAAATCCCACAACACTAGTAGAGTCACACCCTACTTATATCCTTCTTCTATTAATTCGAATTTCCATGCCAAGCCCTCTATCAATAGCTTGAAGTTCATGAACAGTGATGGTCTGAGGAGCAACCCTCGCTACACAAGCACCATGAGAAATGCCTTCATTATCTCTTAAAATTGCACTTATACCACCCATGTTAGTTAGAGAACCATCTGTATTGTGCATAAGGTTGTTTTGGCCAGGTTTCCTTTAAGAACACCTTATAACTTTAGCTTCATGCCAATTAACCTATAAATTCCATTTGTTAACCATTAGCCAGCACTACGTGAAAATTAGATATTAGCGACGCTTATACACAACTATTAACAACTGTTATATATGTCGCAAAATCGACCAAATTTGTGACATATATTTGAAGTAAAGTAGATAAAATGTCATATTATGTCGAAAATGTCTCTTGAATTGTCGACTATTTTTTATGTCGTGTTCTTGATGTATTTACGACCTATAGTAATGGTTTTATTCTTAACGATGATTAAACCCCTAAACCGCTTTGATTAAGTTTCTTATGTATCCCGCACCCCTCTACTTCTTCATTTCCCCCACTCTGTCTCCCAAAACTCTTGACAAAAATTGCTTTCTCTAAGAGTAGTAAAACCATTGCACTGTGATCAGTAGCAACATTGCTTTGAATCATCACAGGGTTTCTGATTTTTATGCTAGTGTTTTCTCATTTGAATCCTCAATAACTTCGTTGATTGATTGAGCATGAATTATAGTGGCTCTTATGCAAATCAAGTCTCTCTTTCTCTCTCTACTATAATTCAGTAGTACTTTTGGGGATGATGGGTATCATCTAATCTCAATTTGAATGTTCAACAAGGGTTTACAAATGATTTTTTATAATATGTGAAATTAGGTCCCATTAATTTCGATCCCTAATTAGGTTTTTGATTCGGTGTTCGTGCTCTTGTAAAGAATTCCTTAATCCTGAATTGAAGTTAAAAGATGCGTTGTTGTTAATCAACTCACATTGCTCTTTCATGGTAATTTCATCTTCGTCATTAGTAGGTTCATAGTTTGAGATGGTAAATTCAAGGTTCTGATGTCCAGGGTACTACTTCGAACACAACTTCAAGTTGCAACCCGGTTTCATTTTCGTGCCAATGGTAAATCTATTTTCTCCATCTCATGCAATCATTCTTTTCTATTTTTCCTTTTTCAAGTTGCAAATAATTGAATTTTAGACCACTTTTTTAGGGGTAAATTCCCAATCAGTTGGATGCACAGTGTGTTTGAAGGTAGATTCATTTTTTTCTTTGTTTATTGAAGGCAACTCCGTCGCTAATCTTGAAGTTCTTACTATCTTTCTCATGCATTTATCCAACACACAACTTAAGGGATCCCTGGCAGTTCATCTAATAACCTTAAACATGATGGAGAAAGAAACTTCTTAATTTGTTGAGTTTGAGATGTTACTGGACATTAACGTTATACACATTGTCGGTCTCAATGGTATGGAATGACTTAGACATTTCTTCCAAGAAACTAACGATTTGTGTAGTTCATATTCTTGTGAAGAACTCACATTGACAGAGAGCTTTTCTGGCAGTGTGGCCTTAGTATGGCCATCTTGAACCTGTAAGTACACCGTTAAAACTCAATTCTGGTCTCATGAAGCCTTTAATCTAAAGTTACATTTAAGTGCAGAATTATAACTAATGGCACCATCACCCGCTTTAAGTAGTATTGTTTTCGTTTTGATTTTTATTCATCTAAATGCACCTTTTCAAAGTTTTCCCAAAAGCTTTCATAACAATTTAGACAATGATGCTAAATATGTTTCATTTCTATTTTTCTCTAACAGTTTAGATGTTTTAGATTGGTGGCACCTTTT
Source organism: Kingdonia uniflora (assembly GCA_014058105.1). NCBI lineage: Eukaryota > Viridiplantae > Streptophyta > Magnoliopsida > Ranunculales > Circaeasteraceae > Kingdonia > Kingdonia uniflora. Next base: position 29,362 of record JACGCM010002576.1, on the reverse strand, counting down.
AATTGCAATACATACCTTATTGTTCAAGAGTTTGTATCTATGATTCCTTAAGCCTGCCTAGATCCTATTTTGGTCAATCCATTACAGCAAAGTAGCAAAGTGAGAAAGATGAAGCAGCCATTTCCTCCCATATATAGGCCAAAACTTCCATGTATGCTTTTGTGGTCGATATATGCTCTTATTCTATCAGTTTTACATAAATAAAGAGTTGAACAAGCTTAGTAGATATTGAATGACAAAATTGGAACTTTCAAGATGAACAAAATGATATTCAGAAAATGCTATATTAATGGAGTTTTCTGCAAAAATAAGAGTTGAGATGCCCTGAAAGGTATCTGTAAGCATGCATTCTTCATTTTTATTCTATTGGCTACTTTACAAGTTTTTAAATTTCCACCTAAAAATTAAATCATTTTTGCTCATTCTTAAAAACATTGCAGCACTTTCTTTAACAATGCATTCACGATATACTGGATTTCATACCTTCATAACCTGATGTATACTTTTGTTGTTACCTAACTCCATGTTTGTTGCACATAAATCTATGTTTTATATCGCCCGTAATTACTTTTCGTTTGATTCGATACATTATTTTGATGGACTAAAAGCTCAAAATGGACAGAGCGCTCAAATTCTTGAGAGGTTGATGGTTTGAATCCATCGAGTCTAGTATATTTTATTTTGGAAGAAAAATTGGGATCCTGAAAGAAAGAAAAAGACGAAATATGATCTCCTCAAAACGACAAATATAAATGTCAGTAAAAGAAAATCTAAGCAAATCATATTTCATAAAAATGACGACGCATATATATGTGGAGAAGTTTGAATATAAAGGTCTTTTTTCGAGTTTTTTAGACTTATGTCCTCATATTTCTTTGCATATTTGACTTAAGTCCTGCCATTTAGCAAAAAAGCAACTATAGTCCCTTATTTGCAGTTTGACCTTGGTCAACTGCAATTGACCCAGTTGACCTACATTTGACTGAATCAACAAATTTTAATGACAAGTTTGCCCTTTTACAAAAAAAAACAAAAAAAAATAAAAAAAATCACTGCCTCGAGATACTTACCTGTAGTATTCGAAGATGCACAACTGCCGACCGTTGTTCATCGTTGCCAAAACCATTTTTCCCTCTCTCTCCCTCTCTCCAATCTGAGCTTCCCTTCCCTCTCTCCAATCTTCCTCTCCAATCTGAGTATCATCCTCTCCAAGTTTCACCAAGTTTGGAACAAAAATTATAGAAAATAAACCAAGCTAATTTAGCCATGGGAGGTGGTTCTGAATCACAAACAAAGGTAATTTAGCCAATTTGTAAGCTTAGTTATAGTCTTAATTGAAAAAAAAACAAAGCTTTTAGTCCATGAATCAAATTTCAGAGGAATATGACTAAAACTTATCTTCTTTACAAACAGAGGGGGTTAAGTCTAATATATAAGAGTTCCAAATTCCAAATAGATGTTATTCCAAATTGAAAATTCTAAGCAGAGGGGGTTAAGACTAAAGCTTATGTTATTTGTACTTTATACTGTCTAATATGTCTCTTATGTGGGGACTGTTGATGTTATTCCAAATTGCAGTGTGTAATGTGTTACCTTCAAGGCCATTCCCCTGACTGTTGCCCTTGGCCACCAAATGTAGGTTTCCTCATTGTGATGACATTAGGAAGCTTATGACTTCATACACAACAAAGAACTACAACATAAAATATCTCAAGTGTCAACACTCAAAATGCACTGAATTTCAATGGTTATCTGATGCAAATGTTCAATCTGAAAGTTCTATTGGGACCTCCTCTGGAAGTGGGTGCTTTGGGTGTGGTGGTTCATCTCATTGGATTAGAGATTGCCCTTGGAAAGAATCCAAATGTGAAGTACAAGGTTGTGTTGGGACAAAGATACTTCTTACCTCTAGGCAAGATCATAGTTATGGGCATAAATATTTGAAATGTTTTACTTGTGGAAATTTTCAGTGGTTGAAGTATGCTTTAGAAGATTTCAAGGAAGGTAAGAATGGAAAGCTTAATGTGAAGGTCACTGTGGAGATGGGGCTAGATGAATTCATTAAAGAGTTTAAAGCAAAAACAACTATGTAAAAGAGATGTGTTTGAAAGCATGAATGTAATAGAGATTTGAAACAAGAATGTATGCCTTCTTTTTATGTCCTCATAAGCATTTTAGCATTTTAGCTTTTCAGCATTTCATTATAAAACATTGAAGCATTGAAATTATACAGTTTCAGATACAGATACAGCATTTCAGTTACACATATAACCATTTCAGATGATACAACATTTCAGATACAATATTTCAGATATAGCATTTCAGATACAACCATTTCAGATGATACAACCATATCACATATAGTGAACCTACAACACAATATATCACATATAGCATTTAAGATACAACCATTTCAGATGATACAACCATATCACATATAGTAAACCTACAACACAATATATCACATATAGCATTTCAGATACAACCATTTCAGATAATACAACCATATCACATATAGTCAACCTGCAACATAATATATCACATATAGTTCAACACAATATATCACATATATCATTTCAGATACAACAATTTCAGATGATACAACGCATTGTATCAATATATAGTCAAACTGCAATACAACACATATCACATATAGTCAACCTGCAACACAGTGACATTGTTTCACATTCATAAACTGTAACAAAAACACTAGAACACATTGTATCAATATACCCCAAAATACATTATATCAACATACCCCAAAAAACTACAACAATAACACATTGTATCAACATACCCCAAAACAAACTCCATTGTTAACAGAAAGTTCAAAGCCTCCAGTTTTGCCTTGGTGGCTTGAAGGTTTTCTTATAAAGATTTGTTGGAGCATATGTCCTTGGAGGCATGGGTGGTATCACCAGTGGTGGCCTTTCTTGTGATTGTGATGAACTTGAAGCACAATCACTTCTACCCCTCCCTCTGCCAGTATTGGATGCCCTCCCATTGCTACCCCTTCCTCCAACTATGGGTGTTGTTTGTACTTGAGTAACACCTGATTGTTGTGACTGATTGAAGTATACTTTGGTTGAGTTTTATGATGGTCTTCCCCTTGCCTTAGGTGCAGGTGCACTTTGAATTTGGATAGGTTCACCTTTGCAAGTTTTTTTATTGTGGCCAAAAGCACCACATTTCCCACATTTTTTTTTGCTCTTTATGCACTTCATTATCACCCTTTCTTCTCTCCTTTCTAGTTCTTCCCCTCCCTCTCTGCAATGGTGGTGGATCAACCATATAAGGTGGCTACATAAGAAGCAACAAATTAGCATAATATAATTAGAAGTGAGGCATAAGAAGCAACAAAAAGAATAGTGCGTGTGTATATACATTAAAAGAACAGTGTGTACCAGTGTGTATCATAGGTGTTTATACATTAAAAAAACAGTGTTTATCATAAGCAACAAACAAGAATAGTGTTTATACACTAAAAGAACAAAGGGAATACATAGATATTGGATGTATAATACCACTAAAGAATAATTTTAACTTACAGAGGCCCAGTGTGTATCATCAGATACTGGATGTATAATACCACTATATGTGGCCACATATGAAGCAACAAAGTGATATGGTGAAAAAAAGCTGCAATGAAATCAAATGAAAATGCATGAGACAGTGAAATCAAATGAAAAAAAGTAATAAATAAATAAATTAGGAAAATATATTTCTTACCTTTTCAATGATTGCCTCCTTGGGATTAATACACTTGCAGCATGGATACAAGGCATTCTTGTTAATTGCCACTCAATACATTGGCAAGTTCTCTCTTCTAGGTTTAGTACCCACCTTACCCCAGTACTAGAGATTGAAACCCATTCATTCTTGTCACCTCCTTCCATATCATACTCCCCCATAATGTGCCATTAAATACCCAAGATGTTTAGCTGCTCTTGGTACCAAACCACCTTGATCCCATGACTCTGCTTTGGTTCTTCTCTCAAATATTAGTTTCATAAGCATCAAACTTAGTCTCTCAAATGCTTTGGTTAGAGGTTTATCTCTGATCTTCATGATCCACCAATTGAAGGACTCACTAAAATTATTGGTTATATGTTCACATTTTTGCAGTACAATCAAAGTGAGATCTACACCAATGCTCATATGGTTTTTTCTCCAAGTAGTCCTTTTCCTCATGGATGTCAATACCAAGCTGATTTAGAAACTCTTGTTTTTCATTCTGCCTTAAAGCTCTTGTAGCTCCCCATGACAGTTTTTTCAAGTGTGCTCCCTTGTGGTATTTTTTCATGTTCTTAAACATGTGTCTGAAACAAAACCTATGATTTGCATGTGGAAAAATCTCTGTTACTGAATCAATAATCCCCTTCTGCCTATCTGAGATAAAGGTCAATTTTCCTGGGTGTACAGATAAGTAAAGTTCTATCTTAGCAAGAAAATCAAGCCAACTCTCTTTACATTCAGTTCTGCACATGTACACTCTAATTGGAAACAAGCCATTGTTGGCATCAAGACTAAGTACAGATAGGCAAACCCCTCCATACTTCCCTTTTAAAAAACAACCATCTAACCCCAATATAGGTCTGCACCCCTTGACAAAGCCATTCAAAGATGCCTTGAAAACCACAAGAGTGCCAGTCCATTGCAGAGTGTCATCTTGTCTCCAAGTTCTAGCTATACTCCCAGGATTGGATTTCAAAATCTCTACACACAATGAAGGCAAGTCATGGTAACCCTGATCATAAGACCCTACTATACTCTCCATGCAGATTTGCCTTACATTCCAAACAGTCCAATAATTAATCTCAACACCATACTGTGTCTTCATTCTGGTCTTAATTGGCTTGGGAGTCATTGCCCTAACATCTCTAACCAATGCTTTAACTTCTCTAGCAACCTATGGTACATTACACAAGGTATTATCTGCCCCTAGCTTGCCTTCACAAGAATGTTGAAAGTAACCATGTCTTAAAACCATAGTGTGCCCATCATTGTTTCTTGATATAAATACTAGCCACTCACACTTTTCCTCTGAACACTTTAGCCTTAGCCTAGTATTGTCATTCTTGATATATATATATATATACATATATGTAAAATGGTTTAAAATTCCAAACCTTCTCATATGTTCTCTAGCTTCATATACAGTTGCTCATTGCATCCCTACCTCAAGTTCTTTGAAATCAACATTTAATGGTTATTTGGCTTTGTCATCCTCCTATTTACTGTAAATATCATCCAATTTAGCATCAACATTTTCAAATTCATTACATCTTTCAAGATCTTTAGCAGTATGAACATAATCATCATCATCAGATGTGTGGGTGTTGTACTAACCATCCTCAGCCCCCAAACAATCAATCCCAACTTGGGCATACCTAACCCATCTCTCTTGTTCTTCATCTATATCATCACATTTACTTTCTTGCACAATATTCACTGGAGTTTCTATCTCATAAGCATCTATTTCCTCTGGGTCAATCTCTTTGTCACTATGATAAACTTCAGGTAAATCATCCAAGTCTTTTCCTTCTTCTTCTGAGAGCATAACAATCTTCTCTTTCTTCTTATGTCTCTTGGTTGGTTTATTGGTAGCTTTGTTAGGTTTGGAAGGACCCATTACCACTGCTTTTCCCTTTCTTTTAGCATTGGTCTTAACTAGGATGACCTTAACTGAGGTGGCATTAAATGGGGTGGTATTCTTCTTTTCTGTCTCTCTTGGGGATATGATATAATCATTGTCATCTTCATCTAGAATAATATACTCCTCAGCTTCAGTCCCAGTGATTTCTCTTACTACATCTGTTGGCTTGATGTAAAACTGTGTTCTCATTGGATAACTTTCATCACCCTTTGCCCACATATCCCTCAAATCATCTGTACATCTGATAACAAAAGGCAACCCATTGTACAAATACATAACTTCTATCACATTCCCCTCTGGAATGTAACTCCCCACCCCATGGTGATCATTAACCTTAACTGCAATATCTCTTATATATTCCTCATAAATTATCCCCTCCCCACATAGTATCCCATACTTAAAACTCTTCCCCCCTTTATAATCACTGTCAACCCAGCCTGTAGAACTCATTCTACCCCACTTTTCCCCATAGTTAATAAAAACATGCCTTAAATCATATGAATGCCTGCAAAAACCCCCAATATAACAGATAGAAATTGAACATTGGGTGTACATAATAATTAAACACCAATATATATAGTAATTAAACATTGTACAGTGGAACTATCCTACAAAAAACTTTAATTGAGTAAAAAAATACCCTAAATTATGAACCTCCAATTTAATTACAAACCCAAAAAAATCTCAATTTCTAATAAACCCTAAAAAAAATTCCAATTGGGAAATGTATAGTATAAATTACATACCTTAGTCTGAAAATATGGCTTTCTTGGATTTCAGGTGGAGGGCAATCCTCTGGTGCGTTATCAGGGACGCTGATGGGGTTGGAATCATCATCACCAACCTCATCTCTCAATTGCATCTTCCTGGACTGCTTCTTCGAGGTCTTCTTCACCATTATCAGATAGACAAGTTTAAACTCCAAGTTTTACAAGTGATTTTTGTGAGAGAAGTGAGAGAGAAGAAAAACTTGAGTTCGTCTGTGAGAGAAGTGAGAGAGAAGAAAAATTTTGGTCTAAATTTTTTTGATCTGAGAGCAGCTGCTTAACACGTGACTTAAAAGGGTATTTCAGTCATTTTACTCGTTACTCCCAGATTTACCGAGTCAACTGCGGTCAATCGCAGTTGACCAAGGTCAAACTGCAAATAAGGGACTATAGTTGCTTATTTGCTAAATGGCAGGACTTAAGTCAAATATGCAAAGAAATATGAGGACATAAGTCTAAAAAGCTCGTCTTTTTTCACATTGATACGGCAGAAAGTACGACTTGTACAACTGTCGTATTAATATAGAAGAATGACATGTATGTGTTGCTATTGTACGTCATATATATCTATCGTATTAAAAAACGATTCCATTTTTAGTGACAGTTGTTAACGACAATATATCCGTCGTTAATCTACTATTAACGACATATATTTCCTTCGCAAATAGCCATTTTTCACGTAGTGCAGTTTGCATAGTTCTTAACAAGATGATAAAAGATTTTAGAGCTAAGTTTTAATTAACAACAGTTATGATCTTCTTCAGAATCACATTGCAAGTTGCTGCTTTTTAATTAAAAATTCTACTATTTCTCTCATCCCATATATAGCATATATAACAATTCAATAAGAGTTTGAAGAGCTTCCCTGAATAGAGCTTCCTTTAGCATACTGAATACACCAAAGCAACTCTGCATTGAAATTTGTTGCAGCTCTAGTGATATCCATTACCTGTAAAAGAGTTTGCCAAACTTGTTTAGAATAGCTGGAAGAAAAGAACAAATGCAATTCATTCTCACAATAAGACCAACATAACAGACAAATAGATCTCTCCACTACACCCGACTTGAGTAACTTGTCTTGAGTTTTGAGAGCATATATGAAATTAAGCCAACCGGGTAATGAAGCTATTTCTGGGAATGTGACCTTTGAACATGACTAAGGAAGTCCAGTTAGCAGAAGGGTTGATATGTTTCATAGTATTGTAGCAGCTCTTGAGGGTGTATTCATCAGTAGTGGTCAGAGGCAAAATAACTTGATCATTGATCTCATTATCTAGCTCTATCTCATTGGGCTCAACCTAAACTTCAGGAAGTTAATATCTAGCACCTATTGGAGGAACCACTGATGGTTAATAATGTTAAAAATAGTAGCATCCTGATTAATAGTGATGTCATGCCTAAAATGAGTATCAAATTGGTCAATCAAAGATTCAAGATACCCTTGGGGTGCCAAGGGTCATGCCAAAAGTAGGTCTCAGTACCCCTCCCTATATTATAAATAATAATGTTTTTAGCCTCATCTCTAGCTTTCAGAACGTTCCTCCAAGCCCATGAGCATTCTATGGGAAATTGCATAGTCCATAACTTCTTGCTCTTAATAAGGTTACATTTAACCCAATTGGCCCATAAGCAATCTCTTTTAGAAGCTAAGTACCACACAAATTTAACACAAGCAGCTAGGTTCCAAGTACCTAAATCTCTAACACCCAGCCCCCCTTCACTATAAGGATGACAAACCTTGATCCAGCGAACAAGAGTATTCTTATTACCTAAATCAGTGCATGTCCAAAGAAATTTCCTACAGATGCCAGTTAAGGTTTTTATAGTGGTATGTTAGAACTTGTAGCACCCACTCCAGTACACTTGCATGTTATTTAGGACAACGTTGATTAACTCTAGTCTCCCAACAACAGTAGGGAGAAATTTGCATTTCTAGGAAGTGACCCTTCTAACAAAGTTGCCCACCAAGGGAAAGCAATCTCTCTCTTTAAGTCTAGTATATAGTCTCAGTAGTAATTAAAGAAGCCTAAGTCGTTTTTGGAATGTTTTAACTCAAATGTTTTATACAAACAAAATCATGGTTTTTTAAATGTTTGTGTCCGACATGGAAATATAATGAATTTTATAATAGTTATAATATTTCTATTATTGTTGGGATTTAAAAACTCTCTATAGGAGTGTGTGCACTCACGAGATTTCACATCGAGCACGCTAGCGCACATGCTTGTGTGCAAATAGGCGTGTTTAGGCGCTTATATTAGGCGTACGTGTGAGCACTTGGACTCGTAGACTGTTTAGTCGCTGTACTGGTAATATTAGTTCATGGGTATTATGGGATTAAGTGTTACTTATTTGATTTAATATTGAATTTAGTAGTTTTTAGAACTAAAAGATCAGCGACTTTACTTTAGAGTTCATATGTGAGTAAAAAAATATTAGAAAAACAAACAGTTTGTTCTTTTCCTCTCGATTGTTCTTTTTCGTTTTTGGTTATTAGGAAGTGAAACGAACTGAGTCACGTTGTGTGTAGTACAACCACATAGCGATAGAGATGTGTCTAGCTTGGTTAAATACCAGGAGATATGTATTGCTTAGTTCTCTTAGAGGCTTCGCGTACTTCAAGAAGCAACTTACGCGCTTCTTTGCTTGGTGTAGTAATGGTTTGTTCTTTAGGTAAAAATTACTCTCTTTCTTGTGGAATTTTCCAACAGATCCCACTGTAGGCAGGCAAAGGTATCACCAAATCTTCCCTCAACTGACACTAACACAGCATAATTCCAGACAAACTCTATCATCATTTCCCCAATCCCTACATATCGTCCTTCTGTATCTTTCCCTCCAAACCAAACCTCCCTTTGCTGCTCCCTCAGTTCTCATCTTTCGCCTCTCAAAATGTAGCTTTGCCCACCATCTCCATGTTACGTAGTTTTAATAACACATGTCAATCATTCATTGGGTCTTAGCAAGTCTCAAGAGGTAGACCTCATTTGCGAACTCTTTTTATCCTTTATCCAATACTTAATCGAACTGCTAAAAATGTCGATTAAAAAATATATCAGAGAAAGAAGTTCAACTCACCCTCTCGTCCTAAGTCTCGCTGCCAATGTGGAATACAACTTCTCGTCATGAGGAGTCGAGCCTCCAAATCTAATGTCCTATCAAATGTAGGCTTCCACATACCCTCAGTCATAGCGAAAAAAATCATATCATGTTGGCACGTCTATAGTAGAGGTCGATGCAATAGAGGGAATGGTATGCCACGTGGTCCCATGTGGCGACCCTAACTTCATAATCCATCCAGGGTAATAACCAAGCCGTAGGGGAGGGATTTGTGTCTCCTGAGTAGAAAAATCTGCAGTGGGAAACTCAACATGTGGAAATGTAACTCCGCTTGTCAAAGTACCAAGGCATGGGATGTTAATGTTTTCACACCTCGCAATATCCGACATGAGTGCACCATGTGAAACATGCCTCCAATGTGCATCATAGTCGATATGGTGACCCACAATATAATGTTGTGCTTCGATCCAACCCGCTGCTCGGAGGGAACGAACCACATCAGAAGTCGGGAAGCAATAGAGTTTCTCTGGAGGGTCGTACGACACTGCACGATGCTCTAGTTGAGCCCAACAACGGTCCCCAAGATACCACTCGTATCCACCAAATGGGCATTGCAGGAGTACTCTTTTACGACTGATATTACCGGTGATGATTACCTCCCGCTTTAGTGCATCTTTCATATTTCTAAAGGGGTTCCATTGCATGTTGTTGATTGTACGCAAATCCAGTTGTTGCCTCATCAGTGCTAGATGATGTTTTGCCTTATTTCCCGTAACTTTTCATCTTTTAGTTTGTCAGGCTTACATCCTTGGCCAAAAATCATCCAACCTATTATCTATCAAGATATGATGGTCTATCTGACAATACTCGTAGCAATGATACTGCAGAAGATAAAAAAAAAATAATCCAAATAATCTTGAATTCTAAAAATATAAATAACTAGAACTATTAATTATAAATATTTTACCTCGATCAATTGGAAAAGGTCGTCGATGTATTTCACCTCCTGTTTCGATGCTTGGTCAAGGCAGTAGTCGAGATGCCCTAATATAGCGGAGCCGAAGTTTATCGTATAATCCTTGCTTTCCAAAACGGCAATTGGACATAACAACTCTAGTCGAGCCCAGTTCTTCGAGTTCCCAAATAAGACACCTACAAAGTAGAATAACATAAATGCTTTAAAGATTGTATTAGCATTAGCGGAATCTCTGATGTGCACTTTGGTATGGTCAAAGTAAGTTCAGAGGTGAGCAAAACTAATGCATCCCTTTTCATAATCTGTAGGTATCATATAAGGAAAAACCCTTATGGCGTTACCGTAATCCGTGAATGACTTATCAAATTCCATCGGCTCTCCTGTCCCGATACCTATATCGGAAAACACAGTAAAATCTCTAGAAGTGATCCCTAACTCTCCACAAGGTAAGTGAAATGTGTGAGTGGTTGGCCACCAACGCTCAATCATCGCCAAAATTAGTTGGTTGTCTCAATTCCTAATTTTACAATCAAATGCACTCATCAAATTAGTAGCCTTTAATCTCTGCTTCAAGTGAGGTACCTCAATAAGAATTAAGTAAATTTTGTGGAGATTGACTAACACCGATCTACATTTAAATCCAACTCAAGCCTGTAAAGGCATTAATAAACACAAATAAGAATATCTAAATTAAATTCTACCAGAAGTAAATACTTTGAAATAAGTATAAAACCAATAATTTACTAATTAATATGCGTTATTTCAACTTACCGATATAGTAGCAACTGATGTGGACAAATGACCCTTCCCATCCGGTTGTGTGAGTTGCCGAAAGTCACGCTCTTCATAATTTTGTGGAAGAGGTAGATGAGGTTCAGTGGAGACATTGACGACTTCTTCAAAATCATTTTTCCACTTTTTGCCCAATAAAAAGTGCAATTGAGAAACATGACATTCGCTATAATCGGACTCGGATCCCTCCTCATCGCCGGTTCCGTCATATTCTTCCTCCTCTAACGACATCGTCAAATTCTGCATTAATAAATACATACTAATTTATATAAATACCAATGGAGTATACTCAGGACAATAGGAAGTATTGAAATCAATCAAAGGGTGTCAAATTCTTATGATTACATCATAATGCCAAATTCTTAGCAAGCACCAAGGCGTGTTCGTCATTTTTAACGTCATTTTCCACACAATACCTTAATTTCAACACATTAGAGTGAAACTTTGGGATGCAAGTGGAGTGGAAATTATTAATTTCAACACTATGAAAGCCAAATTCAATCAATACCCTAAATTATACAAATAAATCACAATATTAAGAAAATTTTACAATACACTAAAATACATCAAGAAATCACAAAATCAAGTGAATACCCTAAATTAACAAGTAACAAATTGTTGGAATGATACCTTTACTTCAATTACACCAAGGAAATTTGAAATAAATGTGTATATATATATATATATATATAGAGAGAGAGAGAGAGAGAGAGATACCTGAAAAGAGGTATTTTGTTGGAAGAAATTTGGCAAGAGAGGACCGACAGATTCGTCTTGAAGCTTCAGTCTATCAGGCGCCTAAGACTTAGGCGCCTATTTTTTTTATAAATAATTTGGGCGCCCAAGTGTTAGGCGCCTGTATATTAAAACAAACAGGTGCCCAAGTGTTATGCGCCTATTTAAAATCCAAGTCAGGTATTGTTGGAGGAAATAGAGTCTCACTACCTTGGATTTGGCTTTTTTTCAACCAAGGTAGTGATGTACTTTAGGAGATGCTCTTATAGGTGGTGGTGATAAGTATGTGATGCTTGAGAAATAGTACATGATGAGCACACCGTGTTGTTATGCAAGCGACACTTGGATCGACATTTAGAGCAACCATGGAAGTATATTGAGGTTCTCTCAAATTTGCAGCCAAGCCACTTGAGTAGTCGGTCGTAGTCAGCATTGGCATTGAGTAAGAGGTTACCCTAGTGCTTGAAATCTCAATGGGATCTCATCTCATACAAGGTTGGAAGGATTATATTCTCCCCCATTTGAAGGAATGCAAACTTCTCAGCCGATTGTCTCTCTAAGGAAGGGCAGAGCTTTTTAATGGGAATGAAGTTTGAACTCATGGCATCCTTGCTGATGTGGAGCACATTGAAAAGGCTAACACGCAGTACTTCAGGATAGTGTAATTCCTTTTCTTTCGGGTATGGGTTGGCGATTCTGCTTCTAAAAAAAGTATGAAGTTGCCACATGTTTCTGAAAAACTGTCTAGACGTCAGACGACTTTTATAAAGCAGAGGCGCTATCTCTGAATCCCAATGGATACATAATGACAAGGTTTTTATTTTTTGACTGTAAAGTTCTTCAACTTCTACATTTGTATGTTACCAAAGTATTATCAACTGAGTACACATCCCGACGTCAACAAGTTCTCGTATTGTAGGAATGAAGGGTTGAAAAGAAAATAAGAAATATCGTACTTGTCTGGCGTAGTGTCTTACGGCAGGCGGATTTAAAAGCTACAGATGTCACAAAATGTGTCCATCAATCCATCATCTCCTTCATCTTTATATATCAGCATCACTCTTCCTTTCTTTCTTCTCTTCAATTTTTTTTCCAATCTCTCTCTTCTCCATATCTCCTCCATCCACAATCTCTACTTATTATTCATACTCTCTTCTTTCCCCGATCTCTACACATCTTCTCTTGGTTCTTCTTCATCTCTCCCTGTAGGGACCTATCCCTCGACCTAGTCAAAACTTGAGCTACCTCACGTGGATCGAGCACTACAACAAAACATGAACAAGTCAAAGACACATGTCTACCACGAACTTACAATTACTCATTCAACCACCACTTATCTCATAATCCGGAGAACGTTCTTCTACACGATAACGAGCTACGGGTAAGGTTTATATAAAGAAAAAGTTTCAGAGGAGATAAGAGCGAAAAAAACCTGATTTTCTAAATTCTAACACAAGAAAATTTTTAGATTATGAACACCAAAAAACTTCTAATTTCAAGATCAAGCGTTTCTAGTTCAAGAGATCACTTGTAATAAGATATCAACCTCAAACAATAAAAGTTATTGTTACAAAAACCTTCAACTCGAGGTCGTGGTTTTTTACCTATTCAAAGGTTTTCCACGCTAAATCACTTGTGTCACGATATCTTAAGGCATACATTAACTCTACTATCCATTTCCAACATGGTCACTTCTAAGCGACCGACAACAAAAATCCAGCTCGATCTTTCAGTTGAGCCAGAACAACTTACTGAATTACGGACGAATCTTCAGGCTGAAACAGGGAAGCGTAATGAGCTCGGGCATCAATTAACGTTTGACTGAGAACTCTACGAGAAAGAGCTCGAAAATGAGCGATTAACTCATTTAACAACATTTATGCGATATGAAGAACAGATGACAGCAATACATACTGTATTATAAGCTTTACAGGTTACTCAACAGGCTCCCCATACCAGGGATCGTGATCAAGTTTCGGAGAAATCCTAAGTTTTTGCATGAGACAGATTAGGCCCTCGAGGAGTCACCAGCAAAGCCATTTCCAGAAACATTTAGCATGAACTTCAACCTTCCATTTATTTGAGCGGCGAAGTTCTGTCCGATATCAGCAGGGGTTCCCGGCCTTCCAAGCGCCAAGAGGATGAACAACGACCTCCACCTCAAATTCCAGCACGTGATCGTTTGAGTGAAGGCACCGACACACATAATCTTTAACCAGCTTGCCAAGTCACTCCGATCACACGTCAGTTCATCACACAAGAATACATGGATTAACATATCAAGGAGCTGATTGAAGCTCAAGCTCTAGGCACTAAATACAATCTTACCAAGTTACAAGTTAGTCTGATTGCCAAAGAGTTATTTGATATGGAAGTACCGAAAGGTTTCCATACTCCGAAGATACGTAAATACAAAGGCACCGATCCAAAGGAGCGCATTTAACAATTTTGAGATTCTTTGGGATTGTACTCGAATCTCAACCATATTTTATGTCGTCTGTTCGCAACAAGTCTGCAGGGTAAACCGCTCCGGTGGTTCCACTCTCTACCTGAAGATTCCATCTTCACGTTCGATCAACAACAGAAGCATTTTATAAAGAATTATGCTCACAACAAGGAACAAGAAGAGAATTTATGTTCTCTTATTAGTTTCAAACAGTCACAAGGAGAGAAGCTCGAGGCCTTTGCAAAGAATTTTCTGGAGTTCACAAGAAAAGTTGATAACCTAGATAAAAAAATAGCTGTCACTGCTTTCACTAATGCGCTCTAACTCGATTGCAAAGCCAAAAAGTACATCTTCTTAAAAAACCAGCGACCTTGGATGATATGATCACCAAGGTCAATGGGTATGTCGATATGGAAATGATGATGACTGAAATGCATAAATCTACTAAATTCGTCATAACTACTAAAGGTCCAATTACATAACAAAACAATTAACCAAATGAGGGCCAGGGTGATCAAAAGCATTCTAAGGCAAATACTAGCAAATCTCAGAAAGACAATTTATTACCCAAGTTGGTGCTCCCCAAGATGAATGTTCGACTCTCCACAATTTTTCCAATTCTATCAAAAGGCAAGTTCTACCGTTTATCTCAACCGTAGGAACCAATCAAATACAGACCATACTGCATGCATCACAAGGTAAATCATCATGACACTGACAACTGCTATACTTTACAGAGGTTGCTGGAATATATCTTTAAAGATGGGTAAAACAAACTTGATCACACTATGTAGTACAAGCACATAGCGATAGAATATGTCTAGCTTGATTGAATCCCGGAGATAGTGTTGTTGAGTTTTCTTGCACCTTTGGAGAGGCTTCGACTATCTTCAAGAAGCACTTGCACGCCTCCTTGCTTGGTTCAGTAATTGGTTTTCTTTTGGTAAAAATTACTTCTTTCTTTTTGAATTTTCCCAACAGGTACCACTAAATATGTCAAAGGTATTACCAATATCTTCTCTCAACTGAGCACTAACACCAGCTATAAATTCAAACAAACTCTATCATTTCCCCAATCTCTACATATCTTCTTCTTTATCTCTCCCTCCAAAACCAAACTTCCTCCCCCTCCCTCATTTCTCATCTCTCAGTCGTTTGCCACCATCTAGGGCTGCAACTTTTGTCCGAACTTCCGATTTTTTCCGATTTCCGATCCGATATTTTCGATTTTGGAACCCTATTTTGCAATTCCGATTTCCGAAAATCCGATTTCCAATTTTTTTTGAAAATTTTTTTGAATCGGAATTGGATAGCTCTATGCAATTCCGAAATTCTTAATTTTTTGATCCGATTATTCCGAATTATTCCGAAAACCATCCGATCCGATTATTCTGAAAAATATTCCAAATATCCCTCTAATCCGATTTAATTCCGAATAATCCAAATTGAAACATAAAATATTATACCTTAAGATTCTTAGCATATGACATTCTCCACTGCCTCCATTCTTCACTGCCCTCCACTCCCTCTACTCTTAAGTTAAATCTTCATTGTCTCCATTCTTCATTATCCACTGCCTCGATTTTGATTCACAGCGAAGAAGAAATGTTAAATCTCATCTCTGGCTTCAGTTCCCCTCTGGCTTCGATTTTAAATCTTTGATTATTGAAGAAGTGATAACTCTGTTATTATAGTTTAATTTGAAGAAGTGATAACTCTGTTATTCCAAAATTTATTCCGAATTGATTATGAAATAGTCGAAATTCCGAAATTTCCGAATTCGGATTCATTTTTACAGCTTCGAAAAAAATCGGAAAAATTCTGACTCCTTTATTTCATATCCGATCCCTACCACCATCCCATTGTTACTAGTTTTAATAACACCAGTTAATCATTCATTGGGTCCATACTAGGGTCAATGAGGTAAACCTCATAGTTGACTACCACCATCCCATTGTTACTAGTTTTACCCTTTCTCCAAGCGACTCAATTTCGAACTGCTAAAAATAGTCGGTTAAAAAAATAATATAAGAAGGAAGACAACTTACAACTCTCCCTCCCTCTCTCAAACCACAGATCTCTCTCTCAAACAAACCCTAAACAACTCTCTCTTCTCTCTTCTCTCTTTGTCCCTCTGTTTGGGTGATCTTAGATTTGTTTACAGAGATGAAAATGTCTGGAGATAATAACCAAGGGTAAGCTTCTCTCCTCCTCTTGTTATATCATACTTGCATCTTTTTTTTTCGAATTATTTTCCAATTTTTTAGAGCTAGGGTTTTGTGTTTTACAAGACTATCAGTCTATCATTCAGAAAACATAGTTATAACTTATACTCATGCTTTAAATCTTCAAAAAATTGCCCATATTTAAGTATTATGCCGGATAACTGCGTGGTTTACCCTTGAAATATACTAAATTTTATGTACCTGGCAAAAGTATGTAACTGTAACTAATATTTTCGATTGTGGGAATTGCCGATATATTGAAAAACTGCTTCACTGATGTGATTTACCCTTACCATATGCCAAATATCATGTTATGTACCTTATTTATGGTAAGTTTCCGTAAATATGGCCGATATTGTGGATTATTGGTAGTAGAATAATGACAGGTTATCTAGAAATTATCAGTGATAGTTAGAGATATTTTGGGATATGTTTGGGTAAGAAATAGTGGCAAATTATTGTATTGGAATATCATTGATGGTTTGTATGTATCGTTTTGGCGTTTTTCAATCGTGGGAGTCAGATATTTGTGAATCGATGCTCATGCTAAGAAAATCAAAAAGCTGTTAAGATTTTTGTTTTGTGTTGGTGTTTTGCTCTTAATGCGGATTGTGGTATGCTTATGTGAAGTTTAGTGACTTGCGTTTAATTTTTCGTTCAGGTATTGTAGCTATGGACAACACCAATTGCTGGGAGGAGGGACACATTCAGTGACAACCAATGATTCTCTTGCGTATCTCAACGCTGTTAGGAACGTGTTTAAGGATGAAAAACATAAGTATGAAGAGTTCGTGGAAGTGTTGAAAGATTATAAGGAGGAAAGGCTTCAGATACAATTGTTTATAGCTAGAGTGGTAGATCTGTTCCAAGGACATGGGGATCTTATTCTAGGGCTCAATGTATTTTTTCCCAAGGATTTCAAGATTAAGGGTTTAGAGACTGATGAACCTCAAGGAAGGAAGCGTGTTCAGTTTGATGATACCATTCAGTTTATGGACAAAATAAAGACACGGTTTCCAGATGACGATAACATGTCCAAATCGTTCTTTAGTGTACTAGATATGTACCGTAAGGGGAGTAAGTCCATCATCGAAATCTATGAGGAGGTAGCTGTTCTTTTCAGAGACAATCGAGACTTGCTTCAGGAGTTCCTGCAATTTCTACCAGTTTCTTCATTACCAGATCCTGCCCATCATGCTCAATCAGAAAGAACCGTATCTTTTCTGCGCCGGGACGAGAAGATCTCTGCTAATTTTGCCTCAAGACGTATGAAGCGAGAAAAAAGGAAGAGAAACACAGTTTACCATGATGAGCTAGATCTCAGTGTTGACCATCCTGATCTAGACTATGAGAAGTTAGCAACGAAGAAGCACAACGAAAGGGAAAAGGATAGAAAAGAAGATGGTAGAAGATACCATAGTCGATATAATAGGGAGATGGATCAGACTAGCATGATCGACTTTAATAACATGGAACATCTTCCCAAAAAGCAGAAACTTTCTCCAGAGATAGTGGAACGCGTTGCTCAAAAGACAAGCCGAGGTGCATACAAGCAAGACTTTCATTTCGGTGGGAAAGTAGAAAAAGTGCTACACAACTCTGAAGGACATCTGACAAGCCCCGTGCAGTTAGAAGACAGGGATACAGAGCGCGGAAGTGAACTGGAAAAAGATTTTGATCTCATTTCAGATTTGATCTCTACGACTCTAAGAGTTGTAACCCCTCGTACCAGCCTCTATCAAAGATTAACCGAACACTTTATGGTACCAAAAGGACAATGCTTGATGCTCCCGTATTGAATGACTGTTGTGTATTGGTGTCTAGAAGAAGCGAGGATCACTCTTTTAAGCACCCAAGCAAAAGCCAATACGAAGAATGTCTGTTTAGATGCGAAGATGACAGGTTTGAATTGGACATGGTGATGCAATATGTTAAGTTAACAATAACTTGCGTGGAGGATCTTCTGGATAAAATCAAGGCTAACGCAGTTGACACAGATGGTCCGATTTGTATTGAGGATCATTTTAGGGCTATGAATCTACGTTCCATTCAATATTTGTATGGAGATCACGGGCTGGATGTCATAGAAGGATTACGCCAGAATGCAAACATTTCACTGCCGATTGTTTTGGCTCGATTAAAACAGAAACAGCAGGAATGGTCAAGGTCACGTTTGGAATGTAATCAAATTTGGGCTAGTGTTAATCCTAAGAAGTCCACAGAATCCTCTAGTAGCGTTACAGGAGATGCAGCCAATACAGTTTGCTGAACAACATTTTTGTAAGACCTGATCTTTGAGTTTGCCGTTTCTTGAAGACCCAATCTTCAAATCAGAATTGTTGTTTTGTTACAGAAGTACTTATTAGGACATTTAGTTTTGTTTCAAGCGGTTCTGCGAATTTCGATTGTTAATGTAATCGATGTGTTAATAAAAGACTTTCATGTTCTAGTTATATCTTGTATACCAAGTTACCAACTGCTCAACGATTAACCTTGGTATTGCTGGATAATAGAGTGAAAGACCTGCCCCTCTACCATTGAAACTACTTGACTTCTAGTATCCACAATTCTTTTTCATATGCCAGTAACATCAGAGAATGGATTACTAAGGAGATAGGTGATGGTAACTCATAGGCTATGATACAGAGGATCTCGTGAACATTGAGCTTTCTCTAAAGCCAATTATAATCAAGTAGAGCTGTGCTTAATTCCATATCAAGACTGCGCATACATGGATTCCTTTTAGCTTAAGTTTTCTTATACGTTCTCTATGAAACAATACTATGTACATGTCACCATACTTTCTACTTCATGTTTCTCACAAGTCACAAGGATTATATGGCAACTTGGTTAAGGTAAACTACACCTCAGATTAAGGAGGCCTTTCTCTTGATGCCCAGACAACCAAAAGGGAAAATACCAAAAACTTATAAAATTATCTAAAGAAAAACATGAATATATAATTACAAATATGTGTACCTATACTTTAAAAGATCTAGTTCCTGCATTGATCGAAGATTATTCATTGAAAATGTTCTCATACATTGAAATTTCTTGGATTCTATGTGGTCTTCTCAGTTTAGCATTTAAGACTACATGCAGTCAGTATTCATTTGGAGTTTTGGGATATGGGCGGTGCCTATCTAATGTTGCTATGGTGGCACTAAAATTAAGCGAGAAAATGATTGAAACAAAAATCAGGCAGCTAAATAGGGAATAAAAAGATTAATGACTCATTCTAATTACAACCACTGAAAATTTTGTTTGACCCTGAGCCATCAAATAGAACAGCATTTAAATTATCGTCATTTGTATTTTCCTAGCCTAAAAATTTACAAGACTCCACATCTAACCTTTTAGTTTTTGAAAAGGTCAGAATATCAAATTATCGATTCAATAAAACTTTTATCATTTCGTATTGGTTCTATCTGTCTCCATAACTGATCCAGGAGGATCTAGACATTAAACCCCTTAGAGATAGACAAAAGGTGAAGTCTGTTCGTACAAACATTTGTTCTATTCGAACAGAACAAGTTCCGGGTTTTCTTTTTGAATAGATAAATGATCTATTCGAATAGAGACTGTTATGAGTAATCTATTCGAATAGACTTTTGGGTCTATTCGAACAAACACTGTTCTGAGTAGTCTATTCGAATAGACTTTTGAGTCTATTTGAATACACTCAGTTCTGAGTGTTATGTTTGAATAGAGAATGGTTCTGTTCGAACAGAGGCGCGACTTTATCATAGTTTTAGGTCGTTTCAAGTGCATTTTTATTATATGTTGAAACTAGGAAAAGTTGTAACCTTTAAGAGGGCAAGGCTAGGCAATGTAAAAGGCATCTAGAGATCCAGAGAGAGAGATCAAGAGAGGAATTCGTTGTAATCAAAATTTGAGCAATTAAAGCTCTTTCTGGAAAATTTTACCCACCAATTTTGTGTTCTTCACATTAATTCTTCGATTAGGTTAATCTTAATTCGATTGTGGATTAAGTGGTATCAGATTTTCAAGTAACGATTCTTGGGGGGTTGTGGTTTATAGTCTCTACACGTGACCGACTCTGGCAAAACAAATAAGATTTTAGTGAGTCCGTTGAAGATTTACCGAAAACCTAGCTCAAAAAAGAAGGCAAATTCAGAGATAGGCGATTCTAAAGGTCGACTCACAAAGTTGGAAATAAAATTTCTGACCTAACTATTACTCTAGGGGAGTTGGTAGAGCAATTACATCTCACGAACCTCACAAAAGTATCCACTTCGACGAAACGGTATGAGTGCACGAAGAAGAAATGAGTTACGGAGGAAGAGGGAGATGAGGGTAACGAGGAGGAAGATAAATATTCTAGTAATGTCGAATCCATCGAGTGGAGATAGGTTATTGGTAACTCCATGAATCCTATGCGTAAACTTTGTATCGATTTTAAAATTGATATTCCAGTATTCGACGGTTCAATCGATGATGGTAACTCCATGAAGCTTACCCTTATGTTTAAGCAAACTAGGTCTACCGAGGAGGCGAGTCGGGAAGAACTTTTTTATGTCAGCATTTAGGTAAAACAAAGTTTAGTAGAGACCATCATTGATCTGGGTAGTCAGAAGAATTTAATCTCTAGGTAGTGGTGAAGAAAATGGGTTTGGCTACTTCAGTTTATCCTGAGCCATATGGTTTCAGGTGGATTAAAAAAGACGCAGAGTTAAAGGTCACGAAGCAGTGTTCGTTCAAGTTTACGATCACTGAGTTATTTATTAACGAGGTGACGTTTGAGGTGGTTCCTTT
Organism: Kingdonia uniflora; assembly: GCA_014058105.1. Taxonomy (NCBI): domain Eukaryota; kingdom Viridiplantae; phylum Streptophyta; class Magnoliopsida; order Ranunculales; family Circaeasteraceae; genus Kingdonia; species Kingdonia uniflora. Next base: position 7,929 of record JACGCM010002576.1, on the reverse strand, counting down.
AGATGTGTGTCAAGTCATTTTTGATAGCACTTATCTTTGGGATCGAGATCCGATTCATTACCGTAGAGCTCGCAAGTATCGTCTTGTGAAGGTGGGAAATGAGTTTCCTATCAATGCTTATAAGGAGCATGCTACCACAAATAATTTAGAAACGGTGGCTCAGGTGAAGATGTTGGTTAATGGGAGTGACAAATTTGTGTTGTTGGTGCGACCGGTTCAAGAGGGTCCGTCGGCTAAAGTACTGTCTGCTATAGCAATATCTCCTAAGCAATAAACCAAAATGGGGAAGTTGTAAGAGGAGTATAAAGACTTGTTTCTAGGCATAGAAAGGATGCAGCGCAAGAGGAATGTGGAGCATGATATCACATTGGTGAATGGTGAGCCACTATCCAACATTGGGTTGTATCAGACTTCTATAACCAAGTCTGATGAGATCAAGAAACAGGTACAGTAACTCCTCGAGCAAGGGGCTACTAATCTGAGTTGGCCACCTTGTGGTTCACGGTGTTGTTGGTACCAAAGAAGGATGGGTCTTGTAAATGTGTATGGATTATCGAGCGCTGAACAAGATTACTGTGAAGAATTGTTATCCAGTTCCACGTATTGACAAACTTTTAGATGAGTTACAAAAAGCTCAGTTTTTCACCAAGCTGGATCTTAAGTCGGGTTACCATCAAGTCAGAATCTAGGAAGAAGATACATGGAAGATAGCTTTCAAGACTAAACAAGGACTTTCAAGTGGTTGGTGATGCCTTTTGGCTTATGCAACGCTCCAACCACTTTTATGTTGTTGATGAATGAGTCACTTCATGCTTTTATTGATGATTTTATGATTGTGCATTTAGATGATATCTTGATATATTGTTAAACATGGAAGGAGCACCTCGTACATATACACAAAGTATTGGAAGTATTGAGATCACAACAACTTTTTCTTAATGGGATAAAGTGCGAGTTTAGGAAGAAAAAACTAGTATACTTGGGATTCATTATTGGTGAAGGTGAACTTAAGGTAGATCCAAAGAAGGTCTCGGTCATTACTAATTGCTCTAGACCTCATACAGTGGCATGAGTGAGAATTTTTATGGTTTCATGTTAGTATTTAAGAAAGTTTATTCAGCATTTTTCACAGATTGACGCACTGTTGTATTCCTTGACAAAGGACGGTGTGAAGTTTATTTGGTAAGATCACCATAGGAAGGCCTTTCAGTTACTGAAGCGTAAGATTGCAGATGCACCAGTGTTAGCGTTGTTGAATTTGCAGCGTCCTTTTGAGGTCAAAACATAACCATCAGACTATGCTTTAGAGGTAATTTTATTGCAAGATGAGAAGCCAGTTGCCTACCATTCTGAATATTCACAGAAGCAGTATGCAACTATCCTACCTACGATAAGGAGTTCTACGCATTATATCAATCAATAAAGTATTGGCAGAGTTATTTATTGGGGAAGGAGGTTGTGGTACATTTCGATCACAAACCATTACAGTTCTTATCTACGTAGTCCAAGCTACAATAAGCTCACCATATGAAGTGGATGTCGTACCTACCACAATTCACCTTGATTATCAATTATAAAAATGGAGTTGGCAATAAAATGGCTAATATGTTATCTTGACCCATTACCAACTATTTCTGCTTTGTTGGTAGCTATGCAGATACAACCTATTATTCTGTCAAAATAAGTTATAGGGTACGATGACGACAAGGAGCTCAGTGTGATTCACCAAAAGTTACTGTAAGGCAAGACATATGAGTATAAATTGAAGGATGGTTTGATTTACAGGGGCAGTCTACTATGTGTTCCTATGGGCAGAGATCGTTTGTATTTGATTAGAGATGCACATTATTCCCGGGTGGCAGGTCATTTCAGTGTTGAGAAGACTTTTATAAATTTATGGTGTTATGCCTATTGGCCGAAGATGATGGTGGATGTTGCTTGTGTGGTTTGCGGTTGCGTTCTACGCAACACATCAAAGCATTCCAATCGTAAGTTAGGACTGTACTTACCATTACCAATTCTTAGCCGACCTTGGGAGAGTATTTCGATGGATTTTATGGGTGGTTTGCCTATGACCAAGTGTAAGAATGACTATTTATTTGTGGTGGTAGATCGATTCAGCAAGATGATAGTTCTTATTCCATGGTAGAAGATGGTCACTGGGGAAGAAGCAACGTGATTATTTTTCAGAGATGTTTGGAGGTATTTTTGGCTCCCTTCTTCTATTATTTCTGATAGGGATAACCGTTTTGGGGCATTTTAGGAGATTATTATGGAGGATGATGGACACTAAGTTTAAGAGAAGTACCGCATTTTATCCATAGACTGATGGGCAAATAAAGGTAGTTAATCGCACTTTGGTTCATTTATTACAGGAATTCAATTCAAAACATCCTAAGACTTGGGATGATAGTTTACCGTATCTTAAGTTTGCATTTATCCATATGATTCATGGTTTTACTTTGAAGTCTCCATTTGAAGTTTGTCTTGGGTACTTACCTCAAAGCCGCTTTGATATGGCTTTTAGTCTTGGCGACAAGATGGTGTCAGGGAAAGAAGAAGAAGAAGAAGTTAAAGCTCAATGTTTCATTGAGAAGATAAGCAAGGTTCATGAGGCAGTTAAAGTACAGTTGAAGAAGACTCAAGAAAAGTATAAGGCTCTGTAGTGGGTTATTCCGCATCTCGAACTCAAGCTCCATCTTCGACCATCATACGACCACTCGACCTCATCAACATACACATGGCACAGTTTATGACACATTACAGCTACAGAGTTATATCCATAATTTTCGACCTTTACATCAGCAGTTCTAGTCAACAAACACACCGTCATCAATAAAGCCATTACAAAACAGCAAGATAAGACCGTTACACAATCAGTTCAAAGACTATCAAATATATATATTGTAACGTCCATCATTAAGGATAATAATGGTCGTCAAACGGTCATATTATAAGACCTATAAATAGGACCATAAAATTCCAGATGAAGGACGGATGAATGCTCACTCAATACTTTATACAAAACTATTCAGAACATTTTTGGTAATAGTTAACGATCCTCAATAAAATCTCTCTCTCATTCTAAATCCTCAAGAGAGGTCGTGGTTTTTAACATATTCAAAGGTTTTCCATGCTAAACTTTGTGCTAATTGTCACTCTTTATTTACTAATCATTCTTAATATCTTTCGTGTAAAGACTAAGTTTGGATCACGAAATTAGGCTATTACATTTGGTGCCATCTGTGGGAACGAAGTTCTCAAACTCATTGTCTCAGAAATAACTGATTATCTTTCTACATAATGATACTTCCAAACCAAAGTACACCAATTTCTCTAGGAGAAGGAAACACAGTACTAGCTGAATTACGGGCCACTCTGAACTCTGAAACTGAAAGGTGAACCCCACTGGAGCAACAGCTAGCAGGTGTACAAGACGCATTGAAGGTTTTGCAGGGTCAACAAATCACAACCCAGAAGAATAAAGGCGCGCTATCAGCTGCTTCACAGGTTTCCATTCTTGACAGAATAGGACCTCACGCCAGCAATATGAGAGGTGAAGTTCGATTTAATCATAAACAACCTGGGGGTCATCCAACTCTGATACAAGAAGTTCACCAAGAAGTTGATGAAGGTCTTGCTGGAGTCAGATAAACAGAAGATCCCCCGGGAAAGAGTTTATATTATGGCACATGATCGGCCAAGTGAAGGAAGTGACGACTATAATCCTCGTGAATGACACGTCCCACGACCGTCCACTACAGCTCGTCAGTACGTGACTCAGGAACATGATAAAAAATGTATCAAAGAACTGTTTGATGCCCAGGCTCAAACCACTAAAGGCATTTACAACAGGTTACAAAAGAGCCCGATTGCTTAGGAACTATTGGATGACAAAGTTCTCACCAGCTTCCACACACCAAAAATCCAAAAATACAAGGGAAATGATCCAGTGGAGCACGTTTAAAGCTTCCAGGATGCTCTAGGCTTACATTCTACATCCAACCACATTCTATGCCAGTTCTTTTCTACCAGCTTATAAGGCGAGCCTTTGCGATGGTTCCACTTACTACTAGAAGAATCCATTATAACTTTTGAGCAATTGCGGAAACTTTTCATCAAGAACTATTTGCACAACAAAGATAAAAAGGAGAACATGTATTTTCTGTTCAGCCTTAAGCAGGTACCAGAGGAGAAGCTCGAAACGTTTACTAAGAAATTCTTGGAGTTGGTTCGAAAGGTGGATCGACTCGATCAAAAAATTATTATTTTGGCCTTTACCAATGCTTTGCTCGTGTATGGTAGGGCGAAGGAGTACATGTTTCGAAACAAACCTACAACTTTGGAGGACATGATCGAGAAGGTCAACAGATATATCGATTTCGAAAGGATGGTATCCGAAAGACATAAAGTCTAAAAATCAACCTTGACAGCAAGAGATCAATCTACAGGCCAAGATTTCAATCGCGCTGCTGATCACGGAAGAGAACCAAATCTAATGACGATCGAACTCGAAAAGGCAGTAATATGCCAAAGCCCTATCTTCCCAAGATGACTGTTACCATATCCAGCATATATCCTATACTTCAAAAGGATAAGTTTTTTCGCAATGCCCAATATCTCCAACCCATCGAGAGCAAACAATATTGCATACACCACAAAGTTCGACATCATGAGACAGAACATTGCTTCGCTTTACAACGACTGTTGGAGTATATTTTGTAGATGGACGAATGCATGAGTACATTGTAGACGTTGAAAGTTATAAGAATGGGAGTTACAAGATTACTACAAAGATCGTTCAGGTCGAAGAAGTGGCAGAGGAGAAACATTTGAACCATATCTCCCTCAGCCACTTTATCGAGACTCTTATCATTAATAGGTCGGTCAGATGCAAAAAATGACATCTTGGCCAATGCCACGATCTATCCATGGTCAGATGCAAAAGGCGACATCTTTCGAAGATTACGACGTTCGACATGTGCACTCAAGATCATGTTGAAAATGAGAAATGCCGTACTACATATAATGATGGTGGATACTGGTAGTAGCATCAAACTACTTTTCTGAAGCATGATTGATCAGATGGGACTGACCGACAAAGTTCAACCTAGTGACGCCGACATCAGCGGGTTCAACGGTTCTAAGAAAGTAATTGTAGGAAAGATCATACTTTCTATTACAGTTGGACCGGTAATAGTTGACATAGTATTTTATGTTATCATTGTAAGATCATGCTATCTAGGGATCATGGGACGCCGTTGGCTGCATAACAAGCGAGTTATCCCATCGACCTATCATTTTGCGCTGCGATTTGATTAGAATGACGGCATTTATGAGATCAAAGGCAGTCAGAAGCAAACCCGAGCTTGTAAAAATTCTATTACCACTTTGACAGAACCATCAATACCACAACTCGCATAGTAATTATAGAAAACTACAGGGAACATTACAAAAAACATTACAGAGAACTTTATAGAAAATGAACTGCCAAGAGCAGAAACTACAAAATACGTCGAGATCAGTGGAAATAAAAGGGGCACCTGCATTGGAACTCTTTTTCCCACGACAGAGCGCAATGCTCTTATTTAATTTCTTAAAGACAACAGTGATGTCTTCGCTTGGACGTTTCACGAAATGCCTAGCATTGGTCCAATTTTAGCTTACTATAAGCTTAGCTTGAAAGATAAAGCTGAGGCAGTCAAGCATAAATAGAGAACTTTAGCACCAAGGCTACGAGAAGAAGTCAATAAAGAAATCGATAAACTTATTGAAGTTGGTTTTATCCGAAAAGCCAACTACCTAGAATGGATCTCGAACATTGTTGCAATACTAAAGAAAAATAGAAAAATAAGAGTCTGTGTGGATTTCACAGACCTCAATAAACATACTCTGAAAGATAGTTTTCTACTTCCTATCATCAATCATCTGCTTGATTTTACCGCGGGGCACGAACTCTTATCCATGACGGACGCCGCATCTGGGTATAACCAAATACCTCTGTTACCTGAAGATAAAAAAAAATGGCTTTCATTACAGAGCATAGTTTGTATTGCTACAAAGTCATGCCTTTATGCCTCAAGAACGCAGGAGCCACTTACCAAAGATTGATGACACAGATGTTCAAAGACAATCTCGGGAAAACAATGAAAGTTTACATTGATAATATATTATGTAAAAGTCTCAAGAAGGAAAACCATCTCGTAGATTTATACACGGCCTTCGAAATTCTTCGATTTTATAAAATAAGACTCAATCCTGACAAGTGCCAGTTTAGAGTCTAATCATGCAAATTCTTAGGACATTTGATCAACAAGAAAAGTATAGAGGCTGACCTAGATCGCATTCATGCACTGTTATCTATGTCTTTTCCAAAGATAAAGAAAGACGTACAGAAGCTAGCTTGCAAGATAGTAACAATCAATCATTTTGTTTCCAAGTCTTCAGATCGACGTCGATGGTTATTTGACCTACTGCGTGAAAAGACAAAGAAAAGAAACCTATAAAAGATCCAGAGATTGAGTGGACTGCAGAATGTGAAACAGCATTCCAAGAACTCAAACGTTATTTGGGAAAGCTACTAGTAATGAGTGCACCCAAATCACAAAACAAGAGACAAAGCCATCACGAACTTAGGAAAATATACCATCAGGCGTTAGCCAGATCATATAACAAACGAGTTCATCATAGAGAACTTGAAATTAAAGATCTCGCCCTCCGAGAAGTACCAAAGCACAAAAAGGAAGTCAATACTGGAAAACTTGTAGAAAATTGGAAAGGGCCTTTTATCATTATTAAAAAAAGTAGACTTGGTTCTTATGACCTCGTCACAGAACATGGAGATCTAGTTCCTAATCCCTGGAACACAAGGAGATTGAAGTGTTATCAAAGATAATAATCTTTCACAGTGTACTTTTCTAATAAATCTATCATTTTGTACGTCGGTGTTACATCAATGAAATACTTATATTTAATCGCCCTACATCAGAGTACTTTCTATTATTTCATACGATACTCTATCTAACATTCTTTGTACATCAATCTTACAACAATAAAATATTTGTGTTTGGTTTCCCTATATTACAGTACTTTTAATATATCATGCAAGTACTTCTATATACATATTACATTTCTAAATGTCACAGATTACCAGTGGGTTTACCCCATTCTATTACATTACAGATCGTCTGTTTTTTCAACCAAACTGATCTTCTATTAATTACAGATCGTTTGTTGCTTCAGCCAAACTGATCTTCTATTATATTACAGATCGTTTGTTGCTTTAGCCAAACTGATCTTCTATTACAATATAGATCAATTGTTACTTCCGCCAATCTGATCTTCTATTACACAACTGGCCGTTTGTTGCTTCAGCCAAACCAACCCTCTATTATACACAGACGACTAGTAGTTCTATAAAATGACTACCAAACTTTTGCACCACAATTGGTCATCAAAAGGTCAGTACAAATAAATACAGATCACTAATGATTATCAGTCCAACTTTACTACACTCTATCTACTATATTTTCATTTGTATAGTACGCATAATTCCTTCTTATATTATAACGCCCCATCAATCACTCGAGCTAGCACTTGAGCTATCGGGCAACACATCGCCATGCAAACTTTCCCCATGAAGTCGTAGACGTATCAACTGTGGCACCCTCCCAGTAACAATTTCTTCCTTCTTTAACCTTACTCTTTGTCAGAGCACCAATTCTTGGCATCATACGATCCAGATACTCAGCTGGCACTACTCTCATGTCACACATACACCATTGGCAACAAGTTGTCATATACAGTTTTGCTTTCCGTTTATAATCTCTTGAACTTAGACACGAGATGGAGAGCACTGCTGTCATCTCTCTCTCATGCACATCACCTGCCTCACATTTCACCTTATCAGGAATAACAAGCTCTATATTT
>JACGCM010001864.1:0-28075 GCA_014058105.1 Kingdonia uniflora | reverse complement strand
ACCAAAGAATGTGCTAAGCTATTTGTTGGGATGGTTGATCTGTTTTTATGGTGGTATTTATAGGACTATATTTGGGTGTCTATATTCAATGACCTTGACATATGGATTATCTAACTGCCTACGCCACATATTTCGTTTTTTTTTCTTCTTCTTTCCAATTATTGTTACGTTGCTTTGACTTGGTGTTTGCATAAAATTATTGGTGTATAAGTGCTTTTTTTTTTTTTTTTTGATAAAGATGACAGTTTATTCGAAGAGAGAGACAAGGCGAGATGTAGCTCTACTAGTCACATCTGCAAACAAAAGGCGGTGATGGAGGGAAGAGAACAAAAAAAAAATTCAAACAAAATAGTCATGTTTTGCCAGCATAACATTAATTGGGGGCCAATTACTACAGTTAAAATCAAAAGATGTCACAAATTTATTATTGCACTGATATATACATTTAGTATGAAATTTAAACTTGAAAAATTCTACAATTCTATGCATATTTATGAAATATGCATTGCGTTTTGATATTCTAAATTCTCTAGACGGTCGTATTATAATTTTCATCCATAGTACAACTCCAAAGTCTAATGTTATAATTTTTCTTATTGTCAAGAAAATATCGTCTTATTTTCCCATTATTGAGCTTTTGCATTAATTTTGTTGGCAAATAATTGAAATTGACACTTTTAGTGGTCTCTAGTGCGTGGCCCCATAACCATAAGTTCAATGTTTGGAATCTACTAACGGATATGCCACTAAAATGATTCATTGTACTATTTATTTTGTCGTAATAAATTTACAAACTATTAAAACGGACAAATAGTTTGGTTCCACGGCAGTAGTATGGGTGAATTTGCCCAAAACCAGGGTGAATCCAATCCACCCCAAATCCACCCACAACAATTCGATCAAAATCAAGGTAAATATCACTACGCGTAGTTCTGAACCGCGCTGCGTCACTACGCGCAGTTCTGAACTGCGCGACATAATAATAAAAAAATAGATCTTGTCACGTGTCTCCATCTGGAGCGTCCATTACTCAACGCGCAGTTCAGAAGGGTGCAACATGAATCCACGAAAAATCCACCCTCAGGGTGGATTTTTTCATTGCCACGTCACAAATCGACCTAGTTGCGTGAAGATTTGAGGGTGGATTTGCAAATCCACCTGCCACGTCAGGGTGTACCTAGCTGTTGTGGATGCTTTAAGCTCTTAGGACTGATCCATTGAATAGTGTCCTAATTGACTCATCTATTTAACTATGGTTAAGGAGATATACAATAAAACCAGTACAAGTTTGTAGGGCTTAAACATATACATTAATCTGCAGAAAAACATTCATTTAACGATGAATACGGATCCCTAAAAACCGGCTTGCCCTAGGCTTTGAAAGCCTTTCGGGGCTTGGTTACTCTGTGGTTATGAATCCCTAAAACCGGCTTACCTTCCAAAAAAAAAAAGACATGAATTTTCTATTTTGTTTTGCATTTATTTTTCTTTTGTTCGACCCTCTATCGTTATCTTCCTCCTTCTTATATATATTATTTTCCAGAGTTCAAGAGGTTGCCATTTTTTTCTTCAAAAATACGTGTGAAAATAAGAGGTTCCCAAAAGTGGAAACTAAATTAAATAATTGAAAACATTTGTCCTTAATTAGGGGATTTGAAAGATCAATAATATCTCCTTAACCATAGTTAAATAAATGAGTCGACCAGGACACATGTTCAATGGAGAAGCGCAGACCCCATTCGAACAGGTGAGAACGCATAATTGTTATGCACCTCTTCTACTTATAGACGTCTGTCTTGAGTTTGAGTTTGAGTTTGAGCTTGAGCTCGAGGGTAGAAAGCTATGCTTGGAGCCATTGGAGTTAATACCAAAGAATGTGCTAAGCTATTTGTTGGGATGGTTCATCTGTTTTTATGGAGGTATTTATAGGACTATATTTTAGGTGTCTATGTTCAATGAACCTTGACATATTTCATTTTTTTTTTCTTCTTTAGATTATTGTTATGTTGCTTCTTAACTTGGTGTTTGACATTAAAATTATTGGTGTATAAGTGCGTATTTATTTTTATTTTTTTGATAAAGATGACAGTTTATTCGAAGAGAGGGACAAGGCGAGTTGTAGCTCTACCAGTCACATTGCAAACAAAAAGAGAGGTGGAGTGGAGGGGAAGAGAACGAAAAAAACTTTTGAACAAAATAGTCATGTCTGCCAACATAACATTAAATAGGGGGCCAATTACTACAACTCCATGTCTCTGATATATACATTTAGTATGAAATTTAAACTTAAAAAATACTACAATTCTATGCATATTTCTTAAATATGGTTTGCGTTTTGATATTCTAAATTCTCTAGAAGGTCGTATTATAATTTTCATCCATAGTACAACTCCAAAAGTCTAATGTTCTAATTTTTCTTATTGTCTAAGAAAATATCGTCTTATTTTCCATTATTGAGCTTTTGCATTATTTTTGTTGGCAAATAATTGAAATTATACTTTTAGTGGTCTCTAGTGCGTGGCCCCATAACCATAAGTTCAATGTTTGGAATCTAATAATGGATATGCCACTAAAGTGATTCATTCTTCTATTTGTTTTGTCGTATTTCGCTCACATAAATTTACAAACTATTAAAACCGACAAATAGTTCGATTCTAAGTACTTAGGAAGAATCAATTGAATAGGTGTTCTAATTGACTCATATATTTAATTCTGGTTAAGGAGGGGCTTAGATCTCAGTAATATCTCCTTAACCAGAGTTAAAAGAAATGAGTCAATCAGGACATATGTTCAATGGAGAAGCGCTCATAGGACCAGACTTTTTCTCGTTAAACCCTGTTCCCCATTCGAACGAGCAGGTGAGAAACGCATAACTGTTATGCACCTCTTCTAATTTTAGACGTAATCGTGTGGTACTTCTAAGACGAATTGTCGAATTCCATGTTATTTGAGGTCGACATAATTTGGCAGGTGCACGTAAGTGGTGTACGTGTGATATTATTTGTGACCTGAATTGCTCACCTCATCTCACACTTTGTAAAGTCTAAAATCATCCAAATAAAAATATATATTTTTATTCTTCTGTGTTTGGCGCCATTTTTTTTTTTTTTTTTCTTCTTCTTTGTTGTTCTTGTAATGTTGTTAGTTTGTCCACAAAAGGTCATCACTACTCTTAAGTTCCTCTCGTCGTCATCGAAGAACTCTTCCTACTCGACTCGATCAAACAATGTTTCTCTAACAACCCCTTATAGATCCCAAGAAATCCCTCTCAAACAATCAAACATCATCGATGATTCGATGAATCCCGAAAGGAAAGAAGAAGGAGTAGGAGAAGATGGAGATGAGAGAGAGATTTCTGGGATTCGAGTGCCTAGACAGAAATACATCCCAGTTTCCAAGAAGGATATTCTTGACGCGTTGCTGTCAATGTTCCATTCCCCACAAGAAACTGAAGACTTTCGTCGTTTCTCATCGTAATCTCTTTTATTCTCTTCTCATATATAGGTGTTCCTTTTAAAAGTTGAAATTTAGAGAAATGGGGTGTTTATATATAGGTGTTTGGATTCTGTGCTTCACGCGGAACACAAATGTATCTTAGAAGAGATGCGGACCGATTTCTCGCTTACACATTCTCCTGGAGAAGAAGTAAATGTGAATGGTGTGCAGGATAACATTAATGGTATTGGAAGGGTGGAGGAAGAAGATGGGGCGATGCCTTTCAAATACAATCTGGATTTGAGCTTTTTATTAAGTTTATCTATCAAGAAGGCGGAAAGAAGTTCCTCGGTCGATTCTAGGTTTGTCACTCAAATTAAACCAATTACTATTTATTTTAACTAGCGGATGTATGAGAACTTAAGTTGATATTTAATTTTCAACTACACCCTTGATTTTGTTGCCATGTTTGAAAACATTTCGATATGTATTCCAAAACTTTTTTAGTAGTTTGATGTTTAATTCAGGTTGTAAATGAAAATAAATGTATCTGTATTTAATAAAAACTTGCCATGAAAAGCTTCACCCTGATACAAAGCATGACAGGTTCTTATAAGTATTATTACAGATATTTCTAAGTTAACAATGGCTATGACATGATATGGTAAAGCATCTAAAGGATTGACGTTCTATACTTGATTCCTGCGAGTATAAACAAAAGCCTCCAAACAATGCAGTAGGCCACATTACTCAAAATATCAATCTCCCTCCATAAGGGTATCCAATCGAAACACCAACTCTGAAATTCTGATACCCTATTGTCTAGAATAGCACCCTGATGAAACAGTAGGTCCTTAACCTCCAACCAAATGTCTGGTATATAAGATTCCAAACTAGTAAAGTAGCTTCTGCTTCTCCCAACCCAAATAGCCTAGAATGGCATACAGAACTAGTTTCCAGAGACTCCTGCTTCTTACCCCTTCTTCCTGACAAACACCTTAAGAAACTCAAAAGAGTTCTCAGCATCCTCCAATGTATTCGCCCTGTCTGTAGAAAGTAATCCAAATTTCTCTTATCAATAAGAAATGAATATTCTCCACTAGCTCTCACAGGGCAAAATAGTTCAGAATTATCAATGTTTTGGCAATTAAGTTTTCCACTGCCATTTAGAACTGCAGTGCGTGTGAAAAAGGATACCTTTGAGGAAATATCTGGCTCATTCCCAGTCAGCAAAACAGTTGTCGAGAACAAGGGTCTAAGAATGGGTAGAAAGATTAAATTATTAAATAATCTCTATTAGTTAGTTCCCGTACTCTCCCATTCTTCCTACATTGCTGAAACAAATTTTTTTCTCTCAGGATTGCTGTTGCAACACGTTTCCAGCACGCCTTCATGAAACTCCTAAGTAATGCCGAATTCGAAGAATTATCAGCCCAGGATTTGCTTTTGACATCTGCTTTGAATACTGATTATCTCCTTACATTGCCAATAAATGTTGACTGGAAGAGAGCGTCAAAATCCAATGCAATTGTATTCAGGTAGGTTTCTGTGAATATATGTATGTAATGCGTTTTCTAGTTTTTCTACAGTCTTTGTGATGTTAAAATCTGATTGACAGCAATCTAATTCACACATCATTAACATAATCATAGCTTCGAAGATAATTTCATTCTTTTGCAGTCCCGTGGATTTTCTCTTTCATGCAGATTTCAGTTGTTGAGATCTTAATGGTGTTGAATAACAGCTCAAATCTGTAGGCATTTTTCTATTCAGAGTATGTTGTTTGTCACTCATGCGTACTGGGCGGGTACCTCATAGTGGTACTCGTCCTCGTCCACCCCAGTCCATTGCAACTTTGGGGTGTCTTCGTCCACCTCAGGGTCTATAAATAGATCTCTTCTTTCTTGATAAAGTAAGACAGCGGTCTACTTTTTTTCTTTATTATATAAGTTTTTTTTCGTCTTCGCCCATCGGCCCATGGATTCATCCATTTATTAGGGGTTCTTTCATAGATCTTTGTGTTTTGGATTGTGGTTGAGCTTTCTCATTACTTTGCTCTTTATTCGCAATATTCTGGTTCTTATCATTGTTTGACGCCATTGACCCTTCTTGGAATGCTGCAAGAAGTGATTAAAATTTTCTTTTCAGCCTGAGACTGAACTCATGGGTATGGTCATTCAAGTTCTCATATGAATATTTTTTCACAGGCGAGGTTATGCTACTGAGAAGCAGAATGGTTTTCTAATTGCTGAAAAGCTGGATTACATACAATCAAAACTTTTGCAAAGGATCTTCTTCAGTCTATCGAAACCATTGGCAAAAGTTGGCTTGTGTATAAATGAGGTCAGTAGGTAGTTAATGGCTTCTGTTACTTTTTCCTTTTCAGGTAACCTCATAGTTTGGTGTATGTTGCGAAGCCTCTTTTCATTTGTATAGAAAATTCTATATTAATTTTTCTAGTGTTGACGGGGTTGCAAAAATAGCGCCTAGAATAAACAAGATTGTTGAATTCCATTTTTTTTTTCCTTCTATCAATGAATGTACAAGATATTACTTTTCTGAGCTATTTGATTTCTTGATTACCCTGTTTAATGGTACTGTATGTAACATGTATATGAATATGGGGATTCTATTCTATAACTCTTGACATGTTTTCATCTATTGATTAGGGCAGGCGCTGAAAAGTACGAGCCAGACCAAAGAAATAGAATATTGGATAAAGCGATTTAAGCTTTGGCTTGAAGAGCCATCTTTCTCACAGGAATCGTACTCGCATGATGAAATGATTCTTGATAATGGCGAGTTATCAGAAAGTGATCTGCCTATTTGGGTTGCAGCACAAAAAGCCGTGCGTCGGTATCAAGGCTTTTTATCATCTGTTGGCCCAAGGGAGAGGCTCATACGGAAATTGTTGACATGGACTGGGCTCGTTCCCTCCAAACCAGAAACTCCTTATGAGCTTTACAGAAATGATCCCACTACTTCCGAACGTCATTTAAGGTATGTATGTACCCAAATTCTCTTCTCCCTTGTCGAAAATGGCTCATTCATTTTTACTTGCGTTGCGTCTCAACTCTCTGCAGATCTCTTAAATTTCAGCCCCAAAAGTTACTACATATATCGAACCCACATATATCTAAAATACATGAAATTTAGAAATCGTGACTCTATCTCCCAAAAAGCGGGAAGACTGGTTTTTTTTTCTCAAAAACCAAGAAATTTACTAATTCAAATGATAATATATATTTTTCTTTAGGAATGAGTGTAATATCCCCAAAAGTGTGAAAACTTCCTAACCCAATGGGTTCACTTGAGAAATAATTTGCAAAGGGACATCTATGTTCATGAAGGAAGTTGGTTCTAATGCAATGCACATGACATAAACTCATATTTAGTTGAAGTGGCCAATTCTTTCACAGTAATGAGAATATTTGGAGTAAACCTTCTATTGACGTTATTTGTCTTCTAATGGTCGTTCTCACCGTCAACGGATTATTTTTATTTATGCTCTTTTAATTTAAGGCTCCTAGGAGATGCTAAGTAATTTAGGGACTTGTTTCCCAATTTTAGTAGAATTTTATTTAGATTTGAATTAGAATTAAATTGTTAATTCTAATCCCCATTGTGTTTTATAAAAGGGAATGCTAGTTCTATGTTTTAATCAGGTTGTTTAGTTTAATTTATTTTTAGAGTTTAGAAGAAAACCCTAATTGAGATTAGGTTAGTGTTAAACGTAACACGATCTTGTTTATTCGTCGTGCGTTTACATTATATATATTTGAGATTATGGCTACTTTTTTTGTCAGACCAATTTTCTTATCAAGAATGTCACTTGGTGATATATGGAGACCTGCTTCAAGTGAATGTTGTGGAAATGATCCTTGGAAAATGCTAAAAACTGCTGTATCGATTTTCTTTTCGCGGTCGATGCTGCAGGTATTCCCTTACTAAACAGTTTTATTTTTTCTCTCCTTTGTGTATTGAGACAAAATTTGACCAAATACTACTTAGGATCTGTAGAAATTTGATCCTTATAATTATGTCCTATATAATGTATAGCAACATCTTATTCACTTGTTACTGATGTCTGTGTTGGAAGCTTAAAACTTTTCCTTTCTCAAATATCCTTAACTGCTTTGACATAAACAGGAGCCAGCTTTTCAAGAGTTGATTTTGCTTTATACTGAAGAAACTGTTCAAAGAGAAACTCAAGATAGTGATGAAATTCCTTCGTTAAAATTGAAGATCTACGAGAGAATCCCAGTTCCAGATCTGCCAGTAAATATTGCGTGCAGTTTTATTCATTTTTTCCACTCATTCGACATTGTTATCATATTCACTTTTACCGGTGTGTCAGCATTTCTTTGTTCAGTACTTGTATACAAATTTTAACAGTACTTCTTTTCTTGTAGGTCATATTTCCGCACAAAAAGTTGTCTTTCCGTATCCTAGACACGGTATGATATAACGCCAGAATTGTCTTATTCATCTGCTTAAAGTTAATGTTGTTCTAATAAAAACCCGTCTACTGTATATGAATCAGTTTTATGATTTTCTCTGTTTGATCCACTTGAAGTTGCTATTTTTCTTATCATCTTGATGATGTGATATTACAATATTACACATTTGTGGCTGCCATTGTCGTTTTCTCGTATAACCTAACTATATCTGCTGTTTATTTATGACTGTAAAAAAATGCCCCGATAAACATTTGTTTATACCATTATCATTAACGTGCCGTTGTGTTTTTCAAGGATACTAATTGCGTTGATTGAAAGAAAAATAAAGATATTTATGGGGACTTTAGTATTCAATTCAAGGAAGATTTTTTTTATTATAGGAAACACTGCATTTCAGCCAACAAGAATTGGTCTAGTAGTTGGGATCATGCCTCAAGAAACAGAGACAGAGATTTACATGTCACCAATGGGGCCACTCTTCAGTATTTTATCCCGACTTAACCGGCATGTGTGTCTGCCGGGATCTCAGGTGACCCAGGGATTAGTGGGGTAAATGGTGATCAACTATGTAGCGGTGTAGCCAGATGACCCTGGTCAGAAAAAAGAAAATGAAGTTCAATAGTTAAAACCTCAAAGCCTGAAACCCGAAGAAACCAGGAATAGCAATGTCTTTTCATATAATATTTATCTGTCAGCCCGGGGATAGCAATTTTTCCCAGCAAATCTACTTTAGAAATGGGTTAAGCCACATGAAGATGAAGACGTGATTTTTGTGAAGCATTTCGACTCTTCCTGCATTTTCTACTGAGACCAAATGTCGTTTGACAAAATGGATATATGTGTATGACCCCATACCACTGAAGTATATAGTTAGATGTTGAGTTCACTATTGACCCCAAGAGGACATTCAAAATGAAGTTTCATTATTCGTCTTGTAAAAATTATATGAACTTCGTCTGCAGGTGCGCTTGGATGTGGCAACCATTTTGGGACTGTTAGCATTCTTCATCAATTACAAATTTGAGGATATTCGGTCATCTCCGTAAGTTTGCTTTGAGTTTTACTTAATTAAGTAAGAGGTGTTTAACTAACATTATTTCCAAAGTTGTGTTGCAATGATAGATGAGGTAAGCTCTTCTTACAGAATCGTGCAGTTACTATGTTGATTCGGGAACAAGTTCTAAACATGTTAAGTTGGGCGTTACAAGCATAATATTGTACTTCAACCTATTCACGAGACCAATATTTAAACATCTGAATAAGAATCTCAACAAGTATCTTCTTCCACGCATATATGCATATATTACTTCATACTTATGAGAACAACTTAAACTTATATAGTAGAATCTATACTTATACTATATAGAGTGGATTCAAAAATGTAGATATTGTGATTAACTAGTGGACAAACTAGGAAGAGGAAAGGAAAAAAAAACATAAAAACAGGGATGCGAAACTCCATGCGATATTAGATTTCAACTGAAAATTGACTTTTTCATTATAGTAACATCTTTTTAAGCTTTCGGCAATTTTAATACAATAAAACTCAATGAATATCACAACATAAGGAATCTTGGATTAATACCAAGGAGACAAACACCTATTAATTAGGGATATTTTTAGTTTAGTCCCACTTACAAACTGAATATTTGCCTTTAGTTCCCAAGTTGTTGAAAATGCACTTTTGGTCCCCAAATGACCTCTGACCACAAGTCAACCCTAGTTGGAGTCTATTTTTGCCCTGAAGCACCTAATCTACTTTCACGCGGGTTGCACGTGCAGACAACTTGTTACCTGTTATCTAAAATCACGTGAGGGTAGATTAGGTACTTCAGGGCAAAAATAGACTTCAACTAGGGTTGACCTGTGATTAGAGGCTATTTGGGGCCAAAAGTGTATTTTTTAACAACTTGGGGACTAAAGACAAATATCCAGTTTGTAGGTGGGACTAAACTCAAAAAATCAGTATTAATTAACACTGCTAACTGTTGACAATTATAACCGAGGAAAAATACGAAAGCAGAGAGGTGAAGAAAATTAGAAAAGGGAATGTATTTGCCGGCTAACTCTCAACACATAATATCCCTCTAACTAAATGTGAATCACTGAAAATAAACCCCTTTAAATGCGCATTTGGTCATATACAAAGCTCAAAAACTCATGTAGATCACTCAAAAGGAATACTTTGGTTGATTCATTGATCAATATATATACTATTTATGATATTGTCAAGGAATGGAACCCAAAGTCACTAATAGCTTTTCCTTTCAAATGCAATAATTAACTAATCAAGTTAAATGTGGCTACAGATTGATCCTGTTTAATAAATATCCAGTACATTATGGAAATTAAGAACTGTTTGTTTTTTGTCCTATCAATGTCATCTCCAAGATGCAGATTTTCTTGTGTCTAACGATCATACCATATTGCTCAGATCGGCAGTCTTGCTTGATGTAATTGCAGTTGGTGGACTTATAATATTTGTGACGCGTGTAGCATTGGGTTACAAACAAACATGGGATCGATATCAAGTGAGTTATTCCTTTTTTCTTTGCCAAATGTACAGGTATGTATTCACAACATTTCATTAATGAAAGCATTGTTACAGCTTTTGGTTAACAGGACACTATACGAGAAAACCGTAGCAAGTGGCTTTGGGTCAGTTCACTTTCTTTTGGATGCCTCCGAACAGCAACAAGTGAGCAGATTCCTAAAGTTCAATCTACAATAATAGTCTCAAAAGCCATGAAATTTTAGTTCTTAATCTTCAATTCCTTTTGTTTTAACTGTATTTCTGCAGTACAAAGAAGTGATATTGTCTTATGGCGTCTTGGTTCAAGCAGATAAGGGTCAGGTTGGTTCTTCCTACTTAATTTCATTTTATCATTTGCAACTTATTAACGAAGGTTCTGAATATGCGAATGTGCCTTTACAGTTTGTAAAAAATCATCTTGTTGCTTTGTTGAATAAATGAAAAGGATGGTACTTGTGATACAAGTATTGTCATTGCCATTGGATTTTTTTTTTTTTTTGAACATCAAGTATTGCCATTGCCATTGTTAGAACATCTCTAGTAGTTAGTTAAAAATTTAATACACGGGATATTTTGGCCAAAAATGGCAAATATAGGGGAGGAAGGCGCACAACATGTTATTTACAGTACAAGAAGCCATGTGTATATCAAATACGCGTGATATCAGTTGAGCGCTCCTTAGACTGAAAAGACCTGTAGGAGTGAATCATGTTTTCATTCTTTTAAAATTCCAACTATTAGACCCTCACTTAGTAAGTTCCATGAGCCATTTTGAAGCGGGGAATACACGGCAACCTCTCCTAAATTTCCTTTTTACATAGCGTCCTAGCAGTTCTGCTTACAGTTAGTTGGATTGTTGAGAATGCAGGGCACTTGTCGCAGAAGCATTGGGGCGATTTGTGAGAGATTTATGTACGAAAAGCTGAAGATTAAGGTATTGTTTGCAGCATTTAATTGTTGAACAAATCTAACTATGTTTACGTTACTGTTCAACACAATACTGAGCTTAGTATAAGCAGGTTGAAATGCCAATTGACAAAGCTATGGATACGTTGGTGAGGTTGGGTCTTGTAGAAGAGGTATTTGTTGATGGGAACACACAATTAAAGGCTCTTCCATGTTCCAAGGCTTGTGAAGCTCTCAAGCGACGCTGGGACAGCTTGTTCAGATGAAATATGGGACTAACGGTTAATATATCATATGGCCTAACATGTACTGATAATAGGGTAAATTTATCAGGTATAATTTGATCAATACAAATAGATAGGATTAGGATGTTGGCGACTTCTGTAAATACCATTGCAAATTTGGCAAAACCGCAAAAGAGTGAGTAGCAGCAACCACTCTCTTGTAGTCTTGTTGTATGTTGTTAGAGCATCTCTAGCAGCCAGTTTGAGTTTGGGTGTGGGCTTTGACAGGGGCCCACAAAAAACCCAACCGACACCTGGCCTCTCCTAGCAACAAGTTTGGGTTGGTGACGTGTATTTTTATTTTATTTTTAGAGGAGTTTAAAACACTGTGCGGTAACCTTTTACCGCGCGGTAATCATTTTACCGCCGCTTCAACTGTTAACAAAAAATCACTTCCAACTCGAGTTTTATAACATTGTTTCATCATCTCTCTTTCTCTCTCTCAATTCGAAGGTATACCTGAAATTTTTTCAAATTTTTTTTAAAACACAATGCATATGCCAGAGGGAGACCCACACCCCAGTACATTACCTGGGTTTAGAGTGACAAGAGATTCAGAGCGAGGTCCGGAAGGAAGAAAATACGAGTATAATTTGAAGATGTCCAATAAACTCAACCTATACCAAACCCACCCCAAGAAAACTATCCGCGGAGGTTTATTACCCAACTCCCAGACGGCGTCAATCATATCTATTACATTGGCAAGGAACTCACGGTAAGTTTTAGTGTAATTGTGAATTTGTTATTTTCATAAATCAAATGTTCGACAAAATGCTCTAATGAACAGAATCGGGATTCGATGTGTCCGCACGGCACATTCACTACGGTGATCAAAGTTTGGAAAGATATTTCCACAATTTCACCTGTAAGGGATGCCGCGGTGAATATATTCGGGCAGTTTATGGATATACGGTTAGACAATTCCGATAATCGCCTAATTCAGGTGCTTACAGAGCGTTAGTGGCTGATAACGTACATGCTTCTGTTCCCGTGCACGGAGATAGGGGTCAATCCATTGGATTTCTAGATGCTAACATCATTGTCAATCAGCCGATATCCGACACAGGTGTCGTATGACGACGCATGAAGTATTTTATCAAATACGAGGTAATTGCTCCCCAACATTGAATCCAACAATATAAAGAGTGGAAACGTCAGCATTTCACATTTGAGGACGTACTTGACCATCGCAGCTGATCGGGAGGATGATATTACTATTGCTCGTGCCTTTATCCTCTTCATGATGGGACATTTGCGGTTCCAAACGGCTAACAACACCATCCCGCTTAGATATCTCGTAGCAGTGACTGATTTAGACGAGGCTGCCCAATATGACTGGGGTTCTGCTATTTTTGCTTCCCTGTACCATGGTTTGGATACCGCAATCACGACCGGGGGTGCAATCACTGGATTTCCCAACATCTTGAGGTACACTAGCACTTTTTCCTTTTACACATCTACAAATCAAATATATTCTAATAAACGTCTTAAATATAATTTGTAATTGTTTTTTATGTTGTTCCGAAATGCAGTATTGGTTCTACGAGTATTATGGGGTTGGTCACCCTATAGTCAATAAAGATGTTAAGTTCTCAGCCTATCCGGGCCTCAGAGCATAGGAGAGGGGGAACATGAAGAAAACAAATGACCAGACAACCAATTTGTTTATGCTAGGGTGATACCACATTGACCACCGGACTATTGAGACGATCACCTGACAACCTTGGTTGGATTCTGCGGTGTCTAAGTTAGATGACGTACGGGCTGCGTTGCTCCTGTCTCGTAAGAGGATGCCACTTCAAGTCCCAAATAGAAACTGCGAGTATTACTTAGGGGATAGATGTTAGAGGCAGTTGACTGGTACTGCGGGTATTCCTTTGGATCCTCAGATTACCATGTCGCCACATATTAGTCCAACAGAATTATTGGCGATGAAAGATGCTGACTTCCTTGACTGTGAGCAGTTTGTGATAGGGGAGGAGCGAGAGACTTACGCCTCATACTGGGCTGACCAAACTGGGGGGTAGGCCACCTGTGGACAGATTCCCAGAGGATAGGGAATATAGATCTGTTCGGACCCTCTACACTCAGGGCAGGTATTACACCCGTGGTGGTTATGTCAGTGTCGGTTTATAGCTTGTCCCAAGACTTTAGTTTGCATAGTGAGCCCGAGGGGCCAGACCCAGGGTGGCACATGGAGTGGACATGGAGGTTTGAGATGCTCCTCATTCACCGCTTGAGGGACCCGCGACCCATGATTGCCTCTTACGGCGCAGAGGGGTTGTGGCACCTGACACATCGTATGCGGCGACTTTGCCTTGCAGAGTCTGCGCGGGACGCCCAGAAGCTCTAGGAGTTGACTGATGAAAATGCTACTCTGAGGAGGCACTTAGACAGTGTAGACGACCAGTTATATGCGCATGTAAGTAATTTATTTATGTATTTTTTTTTTCTTTTCTTAATGTCATATTTATTTTGTCAAAATATTTATAATTTTTTTTGTCCTGTTTAGGACCTACATCTGAGGAGGGGCGTGCCGTACGGGTGGTGCCGCTAC
The DNA here is from genome assembly GCA_014058105.1 of Kingdonia uniflora. Taxonomy (NCBI): domain Eukaryota; kingdom Viridiplantae; phylum Streptophyta; class Magnoliopsida; order Ranunculales; family Circaeasteraceae; genus Kingdonia; species Kingdonia uniflora. Next base: position 13,900 of record JACGCM010001864.1, on the reverse strand, counting down.
CACCTGGAGGTGGCGCGAGGACGAGGCAGCGTGGATCTAGTTCGCGAACCAGGGGAGGCCGTACTAGCCGTATGGTGCGGTGTACTGAAGATGATTCTGACCCGTCTCAGTAGATATATGTGTTTTTGATATTTTTGTAGACGTAATCTTTTATTATAAATATCAGTGTTGAATAAATTTTATTGTTAATTTTGGGTTTGTTTCTCTATATAAGTACTTATACAACCTGATGTCACATTTCTTTATATAAATCAATATTAATCAATTTATTTTGAGTCTTGAATTTAAATAGAAATGTAATTTCAATTCTTGAAATAGTAGTTGTACGCACAAAATATAACTCAAAACAGGTACAATTAAATTTAATTCATCGTTCACGTCTGATGTAAGAAATAAACTCGGACTATTCAGTAAGGGGGTGCGGATCCCGTCCATAGTTTTCTAGTCAATAATTTGCAGGAGGATCAGGCGGATGTAGTTCCGGTAAAAATATCGTATGGAGTCTCGAATGGGAAATGCTGGTTGTATTTGTCATACCATTCATCTCTGGCTTCGTGAAGAATTTAGGCTAGTGGAACACCTCTGACCCGTATATAAATACTCATCCGTATCTCATGAAACTCATCACACTTAGCCTTAATAACATTCCACCTGTTGTATAAATCTATAGTAGGGTATCAAAGTTCCCTGTGCATCCTGAATTGGACATGAATTGTATTCGATAACTGATTGAAGTTGAGTTGTCATAGAGGTATATTATAAAAAAAATACTGCGAGGACACGGCCAGGGCGCAGTCTTCATTCCGGCCAAATACCACCGAAGAATCCTGTATTAGAGCGGAAAAACTTAGCATTTTTGAGTTCAAGCAGATGAGTGTTGTTAGAGCATCTCCAGCCAATATATATATATAAAGCAAAAAGTACCCATTGTGATCCAAAACTAGCCGTTGTGAAGGACCCACCAGAGGAAGTAGCCGTTGTTGTTTGAGTATTGAATTTAAAAATGAGCTTTTCCAAGGTCTATTTAAACAGACTATTTGTCTTTTCGAACAAACCGCTTTTTATTTGAACAAAATAAGGTCTTATTCAGACAATTTTCCACCTGAGCAATTTTATTCGAATATACCTTAAGTCTATTCGAATAGAAATAGGTAATTGGCGGTAAAAAGAAGACCGCGCGGTAAAAGGAACACCGTGCAGTGTTTTATTCACTGCCAAATCCCTAATTTCCAAGACCCATATCTTCTTCCCCCTTTTACACTTCTCTCTTCCATTGGAAACTTGTTCCCCTTCACCGTCAACACCCTTCTCTCAACTCCACAGCCTCAAATGTCATCTTTGTTATCCTATTTATCCATTGATGATCCTCTACGTGCATTATCGTCCTCCTCTAACGATCTTATCTTTGATTGTGCGGTGGCAATTTGCCTTCTACACAAAACTGTAACAAACCAAGTAGTACATGATGCAACTTTGAGTCACACCGGGAGTGTCATGGGCCGTAAGGATAAGAGAAATAAGCGAGATCACCCATTGGGGCATTACAGCATTATACAGGACTACTTCAGGCCAAATTGCACATATGAGCCATGGGAATTTCAGCGACGTTTTCGTATGAGTAGAAACATGTTTAAGCGTATATTCGATGCAGTCGTAGCACGTGATCATTACTTTATCCAAAAACCCAACAACTCTTGTACTATGAGATTATCACCGTACCAAAAGGTAGTCGCAGCACTACGTTTCCTAAGCTACGGTATTGTGGCAAATCTTTTTGATGAGTATATCCGAATAGAAGAAAGCACAACCTTGTTATGTGTGGAAAGATTTTGAGTTGCGGTTATACAAATTTTTGGCAAGGAATATCTTCGAGCACCAAACGCGACCAACGTCGAAAGGTTAAAAGCGATCGGAGAGTCACGGGGATTTCCTGCCATGTTAAGAAGCCTTGATTGCATGTATTGGATATGGAAAAATTATCCCATAGCTTGGTACGGTCAATTTACTAGTCATTACCCCAATGCGACACTGATTCTTGAACCGGTAGCTTCACATGACTTTTGGATTTGGCATATTTTTTTGGGTTTGCAGGGTCTAACAATGATATCAATGTCCTGCAACAATCACATCTTTTTACTGACCTGGCCGATGGTATCGCCCTGCCTTACAATTATACAATTGCAGGAAAAGCTTATGATATGGGGTATTACCTAGCGGATGACATATACCCCAAATGGGGAACACTTGTCCAAACCATATCCAATCCGGTTACAGTGAAATAAATTTTTTTTTGCTCAACAACAAGAAAGCTGCTGAAAAGACGCAGAACGGGCGTTTGAGATTTTACAATCTCGGTTCAATGTTGTAAAAAATCTAGTTAAATTATGTAAACCCGAGGTTTTGAACAATGTCATGAAGGCGTGCGTGAAAATGCACAATATGATCGCCGAAGAGGAACGAGGTTCATTCCCATCATACTTAGACTATAATTCACCGATCTCTCAACCATCGAAGGCGAACGGTTTAATATTATACGCGAACGCGGAACAATAAAATCTTTTATATCCAAAATGAACCGTATTCGAAGTCGAGAATTGCACTTTAATCTAAAAGATGATCTAATTGAGCATTTGTGGGACGTGAAGGGAAATCTATAAACCTAATACTCCATTTCTTGTATTACCTGCGTGTTCTTGATGTAATTAATGCTTCTTAGTCGTACAAGTTTATAAAATAAGTTTTTGATATTGCATTAATTTTGTATTTGTTTTAACGCAATATTATCAGAAATAAATATTTCGAAAACAAGATTGCATTCTTCAATAACAAAGTATATTATTCAAATGATTACATTATTGGAAGGTATACATTCTTGGAAATAAAACTTTTCTATACAAGAAAGTTAAATTACATTTCATCACCACTTCAAGTACCTGGTCCGCCCCTCTTGGTCAGACGATCCATGACCTCCGCTTGCCTTTGCAGGTAGTATTACAATACAGGTCCAGAAAGATTACTCGGGCCTTTATCCATGATTTTACGATCTTCCTTTGCTTGTTCCAAATCCATATTGGCTTGCCATCGTTGATTTGCTTCCGCTCTTCTTCTGTCATTTTCTTCATTCGCTTGTCTCTTCTCCAACCGTAGTTCATCCATTATTGTTTGGATACAGCTACCAGATGTAACAACACCATCCAATACCTTTTGTGTTGTAAGGTTCTTTCTAAAGATTTTTTGGCCGATGGGTCTGCTTCCACCCTCATACAACAAACCATCTAATTCAGAATTTGGGCCCGCAGATTGAGGTGTAGGTGGGACGTCGGGTTCCTCCGATAGATAATTTGATCCAACCGAGTTCCCAATAAAAGAATTGTCCAATGTTCTCTTGGCTACATTTTTTGGTACATTCACCGCATGGTTCAACCCATCATCCCTTAGGTTGGCCCATCGCAATTCTCGCGCCAAAATCTTATACGCTTCACGGTATTTGAAGTCATTGTCATCATTCAAGCCTTGATAGATTTTGTGCGCATCGTTTTCCTACAATTCGCAAAATTACCAAATACAAATAAATAACGTGTATATCCGCGAGAAATAAACAAAATTGAGTTAAAGGAAATTAGAACTTACCCGATCTTAATATGTTTTTCCGCTGCTATTTCTAAATTGTTCTTGAGCAACTATCCCCTTGTACGCCACACATTATGCATTACGAGTATACCACTGAGCTTTGGTTGACCCACTTGATCATCGTGTGGGGCACTCGGGGTCTCTGTTAAAGGTAATGTTGACCTTTTGATAGAAAGTGAAACCCTATGTGTGGCCCACTATCTTGACAGAAACTATTACCTATGCATTTGTGAGACACGTAAAGTCTGTTTCTGTCCAATGCAGTCTAGCATCATCCGTCTCGTCTAAAAACTCAGCATCTTCTGGCACTTGCACCCTTTGTCTTTATTTTGTGGGTGCTCTTTTCTTTCTTCCTTTTCTTTTTTCTTTCTGGGGGTACCGCCGCTTCAACAGGTATTAACGCATTTGCGTTACTTTGACTGTGCTGAATAGATTTACCATTGAATAGGTAGTTTTGAAAGTAATTTGGAGGCTAAAACCTTGAGGTTGAGTGAACGGATAGGGTTAATAGTACGTGCTAAATGCCTGAGGTTACGGTTGAGAGTGTAAATGGATTTTGATATTGTACATAATTGGGATCGCTTTGCGACATGGTAAACGGAGGTGGGGTCTGTGATTGGAATTGAGGTTAGAATTGCAATTGGTTGTGGTAGAGGTATGGAGTAAACTGTGATGATGGGTGTTGAGCGAATGGTGCTAAAGATGGGTTATGGGAGGATGGGGTCGATGGTGTAGAGTTATTACTACTGGTGTCGGAGTTCGCCATTTGGGGAAAGCTTAGAGGTTGGGGAGAGCATAGTGGTTCTTTTCTATGCTCGCTCTGCAATTGGTTTTGGAGGAGAAGAACTAGCCAGGGAGTGCTGAGGAAAAATAATTGAGATTGGAGGAGTTTTGATTACCGCGCGGTGTTCGTTTTACCGCCCAAAAAATTTGGGCGATAAAAAAACACCGCCAAACTCATTTTTTTGAGTTTGAGCTCCTTAAACTCGGTTGGGTTCTGACACTTCCAGCTCCGTCAACCCACACTCATTTTTTTGCTGCAGGGAGGCAAATAATTTGAGTTTCGGTTTGGGTTTGCAAACCCAACCCAAACTCTCACCATGCTAGATATGCTATTATATATTTCGTTTTAGAGGTAAGTATCCGAGGCAATTTTTTATTTTATTTTTAAAACATAAAAAGGTATTTTGGTATATTAAAAAAGTTGATTCCTGTGGACTGCAATCAAAGGCAGTCAATTGTTATTGACTGTTGTAAAACATAGGGTTGAGCAAAAAACCGAAGAAACCGAGAAACCAAACCATATTAAGCCAAATGGTTCGGTTTCTAGGAGCATCCAAAATGAAAAACCGAAAGGGTTCTGGCTCTTGTGTTACAAAACCGCAAGAAACCGAACCGATAAACATCTCTTTAATTTATTGGATATCAAGTACTCTAGACTAACATACACATATTGAGAATAGATATGAGAGAAAAAAGATATTGATATATAGATAGAAAATCTTGAGGTTGTTGGAGGTTTTTCTTAGGTTACAATATTAAACCTTTTGGGATATAAATACTCTCTATAAACTCTCGTCATAAAACCTAGCTTACATGGGTTTGTTAGGAGCCTAGTAAGACACTCCAACCTAGTTGGGTTCCCACCTTGGGTCGAACCATACTCCTAACATTCCCTCTCAAAGTGTTCCATACCAGGATGACTTGCCTCGTCAAAATCTCTGTCTAGCAAAACCCTTTTGGGCAAAAAGTTGTGCAAGGAAATAGTACAATCCTATGTTTTTTATGGGTTGTGGATGCGTATACGCTGCCCTATTAAAACCTCCTAAGATAAAACTGCACTATCAGAAGAAAAAAAGTATAACACGCATGTGTCCACGTTAGGGTGGGATTACTTCCCCTGACGTCGATCTCCCTGAGATCTATCTCCGTGAAACAATAAATCATGTAAACTTTGTATGTCGATTCCGTGTACCAATCTCTTGAACATAGGATGTGCAAGAACCTTCTTGAATATGTCAGCTAAGTTATCTTTTCAACATACTTGAACGACGTCAATCTCATTCGTCTTCTGTAACTCATATATGTGAAAAAAATTGGGTGAGATGTCCTTCGTTATGTCGCCTTTAATAAATCTGTCTTTGACTTGAATGATGCAACTTGCACTGTCTTCATACAGAGTCGTCAGTTTATCTTAGATAGAACTTAGACCGTAACTTCCATTGATGTGATTAATCATGGATCGCAACCAAAATCATTTTCTACTAGCTTGGGGAATGATGCAAGTTGAATGATCTGCTCACGCTACGTCTACCGATCTCATCAATTGACTTCCCCACGACCATGCAATTTACCCATCTGACCTGTTTGACGTCAATGATTGTTGGTCTGGATCCGCTATAATTCTCCCCGAGGATAGACCTGTCATACTTTACACTAAAGTCGACACACAAAATCGGCAAGTTCAAAACTTAGACACCCCTAAGAATCTCTCTGACCCAAACATTAGAGAATAGACAAAATTACCACAAAATCATCTAATAACATTGATAATGTATTTGAGATACACAAATATTTAATTGAAGTAAAGAAATATAAAAGTTTTCTGTTCAACTTTGATGACACTCTAATAACATTAGAAATTTGAGATACGGAACCGTGGTCTGCTTAATTGTGTACAGATCGTTCAACTTTAATGAAATGTTTGGTCCATCTGTAACACAAGGTAATTAGGCTCTTCATTTGTTTACTTTTCTTCCTTTAGTGCTTTAAAAGACTGCTACAATAAGAAAATGGGTCTCATACGAAAGTAGGAGGTTGATAGTGAAACATTCATTTTGAAGTTTGTTTCATTTAGTGCCTAGAGTACGTGTCAGCACTATCTCGTAGTTTTCTAGCGTCAGTGAATGCACGTGGAGCGACTACAGCTGGACTGACACTGAACAGGTAAGTGGGTTTCTAACTTCTTGTTCTAAATATCAAGCCCTGTGTATTTTTACAGAGTATGGAAAATGTAATAAGTATGTCTTTTTATGATAACATAACTTCTATTCGAATAGATTTATTTTCTATTCGAATAGAACTGAGAACATTTCTATTCGAATAGATTTTATTGTATTCAAATAAAATGAATCAGGCTATTTTTTATTCAAATAGATTCCTTTTTTATTCGAATAGATTGGCTTAGCCTGTTTCATTTTATTCGAATAGATTTTTTTTATCTGAATAGATTGGCTCAGCCTGATTTTTATTTGAATGCGTTTATTTATATTCGAACAGAGAAAGTGATTTATGTTTTCTTATAAAAGACAACTTTCTTTTTTCAGAACTCAATTCTTTGAAAACATATTTTTCTAGGGCTTACTTTTTAGAGTGAGGAGAGATCTTTCTTGAGAGATTCAAGAACAAACTAAAATACTCAAATCTTAAATAAATCACCGTTGATCAAGATACCTAGATCATGACTAGAGAAACTTAAGCGATTCAAGAAATGAAGCTTCGACGAGAGATTGGATCGAGGCGTTGGGAGAACGCATAATCAATTGCAAGAAGTTTAATTATAAGAGATGTAACCACGAGATGTGTTTATCGAGTCTGAAAGTGATTAAATTCTTGTAGTTCTTTTTTAATAGTAAATTATTTTAGCTGTCGGGTGATTCGACAGCGACCTGTGGGTTTTTTTTCCTGAGAAAGGTTTACCACAGGGTTAAAAATATTTGGCATTGTCTTTAATTTCCAATTGCTTGTAGACATTAGATAATTGAATCGATTTGAACTAGGTTAAGGTTAGACCATTAATTCAAAGGAATTCAAACCTATCGATTTAGACCTAATTTATTCGAAATCGACTAGTCTCAAGCGTCAAGGAATTTCAAACTGGTTGAACCAACCTCAAAAGGATGCCCGACAGGCGTTCGGGTGACTCTTGACCCTCTCCCTTGGAGTACAAGGTCCAGAACCAGAACTAAAGGTAAACGCATTTTCGGGTACACACAGACATAATCCCAACCGTCTTGATAAATAGAATTGATACCTCGGTAGAACCAACCCCGGGCCTACTTCCCATCCTAGACATGAAGACAGGCATTGCACGGCTTTGCCACTTCGCTAACGTCCCTTCAACCTGCAAGGTCTGGAGTTCATCAACACGTAGAAGACGGCTAGGCTACTAGCGACAACCAAGCAAGGCTTAGGCCTAAGGTAGCCTAGGAATGCCATTTTTGATTTTTAGGTCTTCTCTATGAAATCCTGCCGCCACTTCCCGTCTTGTAGAATCCCCTACTGCACGCACTCTCTCACACTTGAAATTACGCCTTTGCAGAAAATTGCAGTTTTTGTGCTTTGATGGTACTATGACATCAAGCAAAGACCAACTACTATTGTTAGATGTATTAATACTATAGCAGATTCAGATGGCATTGCAACTTGATTTTTTTGCAAAAAGTTTAGTAGATATAATCAAAAACAAATTTCCAATATGAGGGAAAGCCATCCATTACTCACCCTAGGCCCGACCATGAGGGTGTGCGACATGTGCGACGACACAGGGCCCAAAAAAATAAAAAATTGCCTTATCCAAAAAAAAAAAAAGCTTTTATATTAAACCCAACTCATTTTAGATTTGACAACAACACCAAACCAGGCCCACAATCCAAATACCCAACTTCAAAACAAGGCCTAGTACTACAAAAAAAATTCTCTAAACTAAAAACAAAAAAATTGTAAGGCCCAATTTTTTTTTTCTTCGTACAGGGCCATATAAAAGCCAGGGCCGGCCTTGCTTCACCCTAGTACATGCACTAGGGCAAATGTATGGGGTTCTCTACAAAGATAAATAAATACAAAAGTAAATAAACCATAAACTCATATGCATCAAGGCTAGTCGTTCAAACGAATTCATAGGCGTTCGAACGCCAGGAGTGTGACCTCCAATTTGTTCGAACGAAAATACGAAAATCCTTCAAAATGTCGTTTGTAACTTGATCATCAAATCTAGTTTGAAAAAGCTCCCTTTCTTGCAATGTATATCCTCCCATTCAATTAAGGAAACATGCCTTGTTTTTTTCCCAGTGAATATAAGATGTTGTAGAATGTAAAATTTGGTTCTCTTGTAAAAAAGATACTTGGATGGATGCTGTCACCACTGTATATTATTTTCCGTTTTTCCTCACCAGTTTTATTGAAAGTATTATGTTTCCAGATTGTGGTTGATTGAATGGTTCTTCTTTACTATCACATAACATTTTATTCTTACAAATGACTCATACTATCACACAACATTTTTCTTCACCAATCGAAGAGTCTACTTTCGGGCTCGGTAAGTTGCAATGCTGTGCAACACAACAGTCTCAACCGTAAATCCGGGTCCGAAACCGAATAACATACCCCAGTCAAGTCCTTCACCAGTTGTGTTTTTGCCTTCCTCCAATGATTTCTTTCTCATTTCGTCGAGAATAAACAACACACAGGCGCTTGACATGTTCCCGTACTCACTCAATACATGTCTACTCGCTCTGAGTTTCTCTTCGTTGAGACCAAGTTTAGCTTCGACTTGGTCGAGGATTGCCCGACCACCTGGGTGAGCGATCCAAAACAGTGAGTTCCAATCTTTGATACCGATTGGAGCGAACGCCTCCATTAAACATTTTTCAATATTGTCAGAAACCAATGACGGAACGTCTTTCAACAAGTGAAAAGTTAGGCCTACTTCGCGCAAGTGTCCCTCGATCGCCCCTTCAGAGTTTGGGACGATCGTTTGACCTGCAGAAACAATTTCAAATAACGGACGCTCCACTAATATATCAGGGTCCGCACCAACGATCACGGCTGATGCACCATCACCAAACAAAACCTGACCCACCATAGAATCGGAGTGGGCCTCAGACGGTCCACGGAAATTTATTGCGGTCATTTCTGAGCACACAACAGGACCCGCGCACCGGTATTGTTCTCCGCGAGATCCTTTGCCAGACGGAGAACCGTTCCACCAGCAAAACAACCTTGTTGATACATCATCAATCGCTTAACAGACGGCTGTAGACCAAGGAGCTTGGTAAGCTGGTAGTCCGCCCCGGGCATATCAATGCCCGACGTCGTACAAAATATGAGGTGGGTGATCTTCGATTTGGGTTGCCCCCATTCTTTATGGCCTTGGTCGCAGACTCTTTGCCTAATCTCGGTATTTCCACGACCACCATGTCTTGACGAACATCTAGAGAAGGTGCCATGTATTCACACATGTTCGGGTTCTCTTTTAGGATCTTTTCGTCGATGTGCATGTAACGTTTCTTAATCATAGAATTTTCACCTGTAACCGTAACAAACAACCATATATTGATGATTAGTGTACGATTGAATGCATAAAAATGTCGGCAGCATTAGAACTGGAGGTTCCATCAAACCAATTGACAATGAGTAGCCTCAAGATCTTATAGTTTTTTTTTTTTTTGGAATGTAAGCGAGTTTTAGGGATCCGTAACCACAGAGTAAACCAAGCCCCGAAGGGCATCCAAAACCCGAAGGCAACAGCAACAAGCGCGCCTAAGAGGTACAAAGCCGAAGGCCTTATAGTTTGAGGTAGGCATAATATTTTTATTTTTTTTGAATGTAAGCCAGTTTTGGATCCGTTAACCACAGAGTAAACCAACCCCCAAAGGGCATCCAAAGCTCGATGGCAACTACAAGTGCCCCTAAAGAGGTACAAATCCCAAAGGTCCGAAGGCACAAAGGGTACAAAGCCGAAAGGCCTAAAGACAACCCAAAGGATTTCCACAATTCTCACCCCAGGGCGAATTTATAGGCTTAGAAGGGGGCAGTATTTCCACAAAAAAATAAAAATTTCCCCCGAACCCGGTATAACCCAAAACATTTTATTTACTACTCCCCCCTACTCTAAAATGATAGGTTCGAACTCATGATCTCTCATGTGGTCGAGGGTCACAGCCACCGAGCTCAATGGTTCGAAAAAAGTACTACTTACACATGCGCTTAAACTTCCTCTTCAAGTCGACGAGATGCTCGCTATTGGTGATTCTGAATAGAAATCAGGGAAATCAGCTTGGTAAACACAGTTGGAGGTGTTGCTGTACCAATAGCTAACACGGTTGCTGTGCCCCGAGCACGCTGGGCCTTACGGATTTCCTCCACGGTCACCATTACTAAAATTATTCACAATTAAAACTTTCCTCTCTCCCCCTGAAGATGAAATTATTATTAAGCTTGGAGTAGGGTTTTATAAGGAAGAGTTGGCTTTGAATAGGTGATTAGCAACCACGAGGCCTTGGGTCCTCCGTGTTTCCAGTCTGTCGTGTATAATTCTCCAATCTAGTCGACCCATGCTTATTTACAATTTTTGTTATGTTTCTTATGTATAGGTGCTCGTTAGAGCTCCATAAATCTGGTTAACTTATATCTCTCGCCTCTACTGTGGCGCAGGAGATGAATACAGTTTCATACAAGATTGGCAAAACTGGTAACTAGCCTATTTTTTTTTCTACAGTTTTCTCTAGAAAACCAAAACCATGTGAATAACGTTATAGTTTAAAAGATCTCAATAATATATGCAAATATAGAACAATAATGATTTCAACAATAAGCGAACCGTTGTGTGCCTACCATTCTTAATTCTTAAATATATTTTTCGCATTATAACTTAAAATCCCTTGCCAACGTTTATCATACATTTATTTCAACCACCAAAACAAAAAGAGCCATGTTAGAAATGTAGGATTTTTGAAGGACCTACTAATCTCAACTATAATCAATTCATACATAGTAATGTATGGAGAAGAAATACACATACCTTTAAGTGCAATCCCCCGACTCGAGATTCAACAGAAATAAAGAAATCGTCTATTGGTTCCTACTAGCACCTAATGGGCAGTAACCGCGTGTAGACTAAAGGACCTCTCTTTATATATATACTATACTACCCGTGACCAGTCACGACAAAAACGTCTGCTATAGTATACACGTCGATGGGCTTCAACACTATCTATTTTATCCAAGCCCAATGTCGGTGACAGTACCTTAGGGAAGAGGAGGGAGAGGGGAGACTTCAAAAGAGGACACCTTGTCTAAAATCGATACTGGAAGCAATATGAATGAATTTCGATATTTTATTGTAAATCTTTCAAAACCAAGGCCCAGTATTGTACTATGATAGATAATAGGGAAAGTAATTTCAGGGGCAGAACGTGGTGACTCATGATTTTATATAATGGTGAGGCCAGTATGGTTGTGACATGCGGGTGTCTCTCTATGGTTGTATTTCGGCTTATATTAAGAACTCGTTACTGATTAATTAAAAGTTCTTAGCTAACTGTACTTCGGCGATACTGGAAGAAAAATCTATGAATTCGTATAGTGTAAACACCTGCACTTTCATATTCAGATTGTCAACACAATATAAAAAGTCGTCATCAAACTTTATTTGGGTGATATCGAAAGATCTATCATAATCCATGAATGCGACACGAAAAGAAATACTAAGAAAATGTCTACGTTGAATGGGTACGCATTGCACACATCCTTACATGTAACCATTGAATCTCATTTGCAAGTTCTTTATTTAATTACACAGGATTTCTTGATCCCTTGCATCTCTACATGTTGAAGTGTTACTCTTGGTTTCCAACTACAATACAAATAGACTTTGCCAATATAAAGAACTATTAGAACGAAAGCATTTCTACTGTGTTAGACAACTTTGTTCAAATTGCTATTACTGCCCACTATGTATCAGTGTTGGGGACGGAACTAATTAGACTTTGAACAATTAAATAATGCGCTTTCCCCACCACTGTAATGTCATCTGTTGCACAACTGAACATGGGACATTTGATGCCTAGTAGAGTTAGCCAAACGATGAGGGGTTATCAACGGGTGTGAAAATTGCATAGAAGAGATTTAGATGAATTAAGCAAGACTTTGGGAATCACAGTAGAACTGGCCGATAGTGATAGGTGCACAAATTCTTGATTTCTCATATCTGAAAAGTACACTCCACAAATATTATCCAAAACCATTCCTGTTCCGCCCAAAGAAGGGTGTTATCTGTTTTTTAGCGCAAGTATATTTCTCAAATACAACGTGAAACGGATTACATATTCTGTCACTACTAGTACTGGTAAAATTGATAGTGCAAGTAAATAGATATCGTTATAAAACGTAGGTGGTGTTTCTTGCTGCTGAATTTTTTTCAGCAGCTGAAAAAAAAAAAATTAAACAGCAGATGGTTTTATGTTCATTTAACTGGCTGAATTTTTTTAAGGCGTAAAGTCAAATTTCAGCAAAAAAAAAATATGCAGGGCTACATGCTTTAAAAATATAATCAGCTGAAGGACACAGAGAATTGGTTCACTCAATTGCCGTGTCCTCAAGTTCTGAAGAACCGAGTTCCTCGAGGAATCTCGACTCTCCACCTACTCTTCGATCAAGTTCGATTCCCAATTGGGCTATGTTGTTGCCATTTTACTGTTCAGTAAGGAATCTCTCATCTCTCTCTTCGAATCCCATTTTTTTTCAGGTAAGATCTCGCTCTCTCTCTCTCTCTATTTGTAATGTGGGTCCAATTCGTTGGTAGAATGAGAATTATTGGGTCCTGAATCTGATTTGGGGCATGGGTTTGGTGTTGTTTAGATTGAAATGGTATGGGGTTCTAGGACTAAAAAATTGCACTATGTTGAGCGATAGTCTCTTAATTTAGCTTTAATTGTGTTGGGAGAAGATAGAAAGTTGCAGTATGACTGTGGAATGGTTGTTTAGATTGAAATGGAAGGTTTTGGTAGATTGACATGGAATGAATCTGATTATTTACCTTAAGTGCAGTATGAATGAGCTATACCTCTTTAATTCTAAACTTTCTTGGGTTGTAGATGATAGAAAGTGGCAGTATGACTTGAATGGTGTTGTTATATGAAATCGAATGGGTTTTGTTTAGAGGAAATGTAAGACATGGATCAATACCTCTTAATTCTAGCTTATGTGTTGTAGCTGATAAATCATGGGATTTGGCTCCCTCTATTTCTGTTGTTTGCGTACATGTCACCCTACTTTGGCTGCCATGTTTTAGTATGACTTTCACGTATCGCGATAATCGTGTCCTGGGGTTCATAGTGTTAGGCTGACATTTCTCTGTCGTCTCGTGGTTGAGGGGCGCCCTTTTTTTGTATATCCTTGTGGGTCGCGTTTTGGTAGGGGGGGAGACCGGTGGTGGGACAGTTGCCCGCACCTGTAGCAACGGACATCCACTGATAGAGACTAGTGTAAT
>JACGCM010001351.1:0-24453 GCA_014058105.1 Kingdonia uniflora | reverse complement strand
ATCAAAATAAGCGACTCTAGCATTTTTATTGTTGGGGTTTATTAGTTGTTCTTATGAGACTTAGGGGGGTGGTTGGACAATGCAATGTTCTTAAGAGATTAGGAGGAAATCATTTTGGGAACATAATGTGTTGAGAGTAGCAGGCTTTGTTGTATGATTATCAGTTTGGGTTTGATAATTGGTTTTGCACTTAGAAGAGTATGGTCGAGGTCATAACCTTAAATATCATGTGATTGATAGTTTGGGTATTAGTGGTTTGTTTGGAATCTTTGATTGATGATCTTGTTTCAGTAATGCCTTAATATCTTCGGATGATCTGAAAGTTTATGCCTTCGGAAGTATCACATTGGGAGTATTTTTCGGTTGTAATAACTAATAAGTAGCTAGGTACATTGAAGTAAATAGAGTTCACAATCTGATTATGAATAAAAACTATTATGTATAATATGTCAGGAATTTAATTTACACCTGTGACTATCTCTGATTTTATTGTGTGAACTTCAGTAACAGTCAGTAAACTATAACACTCTCGGGAAAACTTGATCGTAGTTGGCACCAAATCTTTAGAATGAAGGGCAATAATAGTATATGATATCTATAGGGAATTAGGGTGCCTGTACTTAGGATTCTCCTTTATTCAAACTATCTTATATGTCAAGTGTTCATTAATCATTTTGATGCTTCTTACATTTCATTCATACATGTATAAATCTAGTATATTGCCTGAACACCTAAATACCAATATTTTAGTTACAAGTATTTGGATTACAACTAGGCTTCTTGATGGAGTAGTAATATTTCATATGATGTATGTACTCCTAATCATGTTTAAGCTTATTGGGAAGTGATCAGTGTACCCTCTTCTCCTATCAGTAACCATTCAAATCTCTATCTAGGCATCATAGGTCTCGAAACTCAAAGTGATAGTATACTGAAAAATTAATTTATAGTGCCCTAAGTATTCTGGTAACGTAGAAGGTAAAACTCTTTATAATAAGTAGAGAGAAAATAGCAATAGCAAATAGCAAGGCTGAAAATGTGGTGAAAAACTGGATAAATAGGCATTTATACTAAAGAACCTCATACCTTAATTTTCATGCTATTGTTTTTCCAAAACCTGGTGGTAGAAGTTAATGGCAAATTGTAAGTGTTGATTATGCTATTGTATATCCCAAAGATCATCAACGTTTCATCTTACTATTTTTCATCGTGATAAATGAAACATGGTAGTCAGGATTAGGATCTAGTGTTGATTATGGCATCCTAGTTTTCTGTCACAGGAAAATAGTCAAATGGTCAAAATTCCATCTCTTGGTACTTTTGCTAGACAATTAAACGGTTCAATGTTAATAAGAAGTTAGAAAATGCCCTCAACTACACTGCTCTCTTTCTGTAAAAGGAAATCGTTCAATCAAGAAAAGTATACCCATACAGAATAAAGCTCAAAGCTGATCAAACTTTGAAGACAGCCACTCTTCGGCACCAGAAGGGAGCCACCAGTGTTTCTGTTCATGGCATATTGAAAAATCACACAAGACTGATTCCAGTAAAAAATGTTACCGCTATGGGGGTGATCAAGCAACTCTTAAATGTGCTCCACAGTTGGAGAGGCATGTTAAGTTTGTGGGTATGGATAGCATTTTTCGTGAAAACCACAATATTGCCTACCCAAATGTGAAGTCGTTCCAAAATAACTTCAAAATTCAATGATGCTCCTTCAGAAAGTGTCCCGTTGAAATTGAGGAAGATTTACGTACCTCAGAGGAAGGTCTTGAGGAGGAGGGTGCTATAAGGGATTCGTTATTAGTTTGGAGGCAGAATCTAGGGTCCGATCCGAACTGGAAAAGTGGGTGGCTGGGTTTCATAGTCAGCCTCAGTACCAACATTCACGAGTCCAAATAACACCCATTTCAGGGATAAAGGAAAAGGTCCATTTGATGAATTCGTTAAACTTAGCACACGGTGCAGAGTTTGGATAGTTCTCATACCCTTCAAGATTCATCCTCCTAGACACTTGATTTCTACTGCGAAAGAAGGGTTTAATCACAGTATGGAAACTCAAGAACAAGGAATGATAGGAGAGTAAGAGGGCTTGATCCTTTTTGCCGTCTGTCTCCAAAGATCTTTTGAATAGTTTATGCTCATCTGATGACTGGAAGATGCAAAGAGGATTGTGGTCAGAAATAGGTGCATTAATGAGGTTTTGTGGGCAGAAATAGGTGCGTTAATGAGGATTTTACTGGCTACCTCTTAATTCACAAGGCTAACTTGTCCAGTTGCAATCTAATGGTGGTGGATTTGAAAAGATGGAGAAACATAGCACAGTGCCACGGTTATCCAGCGACCATTCTGTTCATAATCTTATGTGGATGAGTAATAATAACATAACTCATTCATATAAGAAAAAGAAGAGTTATATTGAACGCCATGTCCACAAGACAATATAGACTGTCTTCTCCGAAGATTTACTTAAACAATAGTTTCGGTGACTCTACAAAAGAGCAGAATTTGAATGTCAAAAAACTCAATTTGGGAAACAAGAATTCTCTTCATCAGTTGGATACAGATCTGAACTTGATGAATATCTCTTCCAGGAGCTGAAAAAACAAAGAGAACGAATAAAATCTAAACGACCAACAGTGGGCTAATGGGCAAAGATGTTATAGTAGGTGAAAGCAACAATGGAGTCCGTGATTCTGAGGATGGGAATATCCTGTCTACCATGACATCTCCTGACATATCTCTTATCATGTTTACCCAAACAGAATGGGATGCAAGTCCATCAAGGAACTCGTATGAAAATGCCTGTGAATTACTAGAAGCTCAAAGAAATACAGCGTCAGCAAGGAACATTCAGATGAAACTATAGACCCTCAATTTTATCGGTCACATCTTGACTGGCATTTGGTTGCTTATTCCCTCCCTATCAAGGAATTACTGAGTAGGGCATCCAAATTTCCGCAGTTTTATGTCTCTAAAACTGAAACCTTAAGTTTGCGGTCGAAAATACCGGTATCAACTACTTCTCTTGTTGATTGTCAGCATATGCTTTTTAAACTCTGCTAGACGTGTATCTAACCAGAGTCTAGCTGATACCGAAGCATCAGCTTTCCAGTTTCCCATCTCTACTCAGGACTATGGAGAACGTGCTCAGCGTGGTTCATCCCAGAACCTCCCCCCATGGCTTTTCAATACATCTAAACAATCAGAAACCCATCTAAATTTTGTCCCAACTGTGAAGGACAATCCAAGTACCATGTCTCATACTAATTATAGACCTGTTGGCTCTTCAAATAATATTCAAAGTTCCTCGTTTGTTCATCCCCAGCTCATCCGTGTTCCTCCAGGACTCAATGACAGATCATTCTTTAGTGCAACTTATGGAAAAAGAATAAACATGCACGATGGAATGAGCCCCAAGTATGTTCTCCAGAAAGATTATGAATATACCACGTCCAAGAAGAAACCCAAAAAGAGGCTTGCAACTAAAGAAACTGATTCATCAAAGGTCACGAAGAAGCCCAATTTGGATGAACGGAAGGAGTCAAGTTCTAGGATGACATCTCAAAAAAGAGTATCCTTTGCAGATCTGTGTGATATCTTTATTGACTACTTGTGGAAATTTAACGATTGCCTTCTGGCTTTGATTTATGTTAAGAAGAGTTAAGACTAAATCTAGTATATGACTAAGTCTCCTAGATCTTTGTATTTAATCTCCTGTAATATGTGAAAATATCCCTTCTGTTATGGGATCAGTTAGATTGCATCACTGTAGATATTTGCTCTATTTTAGTGAAGTAAGAAAGATATGAATGATATTTTTTTTACTAGCAGTCAGAACAAGGATATCAAGATGCAATAGTGACTGCTTCTTACTTCATATCAAGTACCTCACATGTCCACTGTGGAATATTTGGGTTGGAATCGAACGTACCGGCGCAGATTAGCTGAAAAAAGCGTGACTCATAATGGTTTAAGATCATCTCTGAACAAGGTTGAATTGTTACAACTGAAAAACAATTCACGAGCATTTGTTAGACAAGCAAGGGCGAGTGGATTCAAAAACTAAGAGCGCAGGGCTTTCGGGAGCGATCACATGTGAAGGTGGGATGAGCATGGTATTCGTGGGGGCAGAGGTAGGCTCGTTGAGCAAAACCAGAGGAATTGGCGATGTTCTTGGAGGCCTTCTACCAGCCATGGCGGTGTGCATTATTTCCTCTTTATTTTTGTTTGATCCATCAATGTATATAGTTGAGATCTCTATTATCTGAGTTTGAGCTCATTCGTGTATGCAAGCTTGATGAGAACATAAATAACTGATGTCATCAATCTATTTTTTCTAAGCTAATAGGCATCGGGTTATGATGGTTTCTCCTTGTTACGATCAATACAAAGACGCTTGGGATACAAGTGTTTCAGTTGAGGTGATTTCCTGGTCACTCTTGTAATTCATCTACAAAAAAAGTATCATGAATGCTACTATATCCCAATCAAGTGTGAATCTAATATCTAATGCTATTTCATTTTGGCAGATAAAAGTTGGGGATAAAATTGTAACCGTTCGCTTTTTCCACTGCTATAAGCGAGGAGTTGATCGTGTTTTTGTGGATCATCCTATTTTCCTCGAGAAGGTTTGGAGCAAAATTGCATCTAAAGTCTATGGCCCTATGACTGGAAAGGATAACACGGATAACCAACTTCGATTTAGCCTGTTGTGCCAGGTAATTTGTAAGACGTTTTTTTCGTAAATTCTTTTTGCTCTGTTTTTGTATGTTCGAATTCTAACATATGTACAGGTCTTTTATGATATCTAGGCAGCCTTAGAAGCTCCTAGGGTTTTGAGTCTTAACAGTAACAAGTATTTCTTGGGACCTTACAGTATAAGCTTTATTCTTTCTCTTTAAGTTGATCCCACAACTTTCTATTGGAAAAGTTGCGTACTTTAGCTTTTACGTAAGTATCAGTCATTTTTCCTCTTGTACACAGGGGATGATGTTGTCTTCATTGCTAATGATTGGCACACTACTATTCTCACATGCTACATCAAGAGTATGTACAAGTCTCAAGGGATCTATGAAAGTGCTAAGGTGTGTTTTCTTCTTAAATTACTTTATATATCAGATCATATGGAGCCGAAAGGACCAAATTTGTTCCAGTTTGCCTACCACATACCCATAAGACTATTCAGCTTTGATATTTATTCCTTAGTCACTTTTTCGTATTGCTTAGTAGGCTTTAGTTTTGGTTTTGATCTCTTATCACCTTAATGTCATGCTAAATCTCAAGTTTTGGCCTACTATTATTGAAAGAACCTAATCAAAATGCAAGTGGTTTGATGCTGAATATTGACCATACTTTCAGGTTGCTTTTTGCATACACAACATCGCCTATCAAGGCAGATTTTCCTTTCCTGACTTCTCACTTCTCAATCTCCCAGATTCCTTCAAAAGGTCCTTTGATTTCTTCGACGGGTACGAGTTCTTGACCTTTATGTTACTTTAAAGTAGTTTAAAGTTTTGCTTACTGTAAATTAATCCAGTTGAGATTGAAGTGCTCAAAAAGTGAGGGCTGATTCCCGATCCTGAATCCTTTACCTGTACTCGCAAATAAAAGTGATTATCACTTGGCATTGAAGAAAACCCGAAGCTCGAGCATCTCTCAGAGATTCCAGTTTTGCAACACTAACAGAAACAGATATACCACCTTCTTTTGAGAACTTTACAGCATTGCCAGCATCATTTAATATGGTTTGCATCAGAAGTTTTTCATCACAAACAACATTCAGGCAGATCTGATGCTAAATTTAATGAGAGAAACAATTTTTTGACAAATGCTACGGGTTTGATCAAGTTAATGGCCTCTCTGAAAAACTGAGTGGAGGTTAAAAGCTCTAAGGTCTAGTTCAAGGCTTCGATCTTCTAGTCCTGAAAGATCTAATACATCATTTATCAATGTTGCTAAGTGGTTACTACACTTTAAAACCGTTTCTACCATCAAGCGTTGTTCAGCTGTCAATTCAGTTTTCTGTAATAAGGAAGATAGGGCAATAATAGCATGCATGGGGGATCTCATTTCATGGTTCATGACGGCCAGGAAATCATTGCGAGCACGAATTGCTGTTTTTGCTTCTCTCCTTGTAAGATCAAGGGCAACATTTTGTTCCACAAGTAGATTCGTTGCTCTCATAGACTCCTCCAAGATTGCAGCATGTGAAAGAGTAACTGTAACCTGATCTGCTACCACTTCAACGAGCTCCAAATCGTGAACATGCCATTGCCTCACACTGTCTGAGGGAAGTATCAAAACCATTAATGCATATTGTTTTGTGGAAAGCTCTGGCCAATCATTAATTTGAAATTTTGAGAGATGCAAAAGAGGAACACGGGCGGCAACAACCGCCCTAGGTATATATTTTCCAACAAGAGGTCTAAGTCTTGTAACTGGGGAGTTCAGTGATATTTTAACTGCCTGGTTGCTACTAAAAATTTGATTTATTAATGGAAGCTGTATAGATACAATAAATCCAGGTGCCATAAGGTGTAGGAAAGTTGAAGTTCCAGACTAGTACGTGTCGGCATCCATAGTGCACATTCCTCCAATGCAAAAATTCTTCCCAACTCAACAAGAGTGGTCTTTAATATAGTTTGCCTGTCAAAAGTGCTTCCCATTTCATGAGTCTGCATTCGAACATGTCGTCCTGTTTCTTCCTGTGTTCGAATCATGCCCATCTCCCGATCAAGCTCTGCAGCTTTATTCTTCAAAAATAACTCCTTCATTTTCACACTCAACAGCTAGGGAATTATATGAACAAGCATAAATTGCAGTAGCGCACAACACAACAGCGGTTAAGACTTTTGTCGTAGTCAATAGAATAACCACAGTTCGTGACTACATGCTGAAAGTCCATAAGTTGATAAGATGTGTTGCTCCACTGAGAACGATAAAAACACCAAATTGCACAAGCACCCATCTATATGGGAAAACTGCAGATCTCTTTACAAAGTATATCAGCTCAAGCGGGATGGAAAAATACGCAAGTACAATAAAAAAGTCTGCAATGTACTGATACTTCATCAACAGTTCGTCTCGTCTGCTGGCCATTGTGGCTCAATACAATTGCAAGAATCCATCTTATGAAATGAACCTCGTCTCACACCGTACTTAAACAGCTAGAATCTTGTATACTACGATGGATATGCATCTTCATCACCTTTGTCAAAACTTTAACGCTCAATTGGTATGACACAACTAGTCTTGTATACTATGATGGACCCTGAGAAAAGATCTCTCTTGCTATGACCGACCAATGATCTTCCTGTAGTAGCATATTCCCCAGACTCGATAAGGATAAGCTAAATAGAGTCAAGTCGAAAATATCTTGTCTTTTGATCTCCAGATTCGACAAGGAGAAGCTAGCAAAACCAAGTCGAAGGTGTCAGGCCACGTCCACAGATCTCGAAGCTCTACAATAACTGTTGAGCTTAGTCAAATAGACCTGCTGTACCCGATCTGCGAAGTTCGCCCATCGCCCATGAAGCCAGGAGACTAATTATTTTGTAACTTTCTGTATTTATTATAAGTACAGGCATAACATATGTAAAATGGGATGGATTTTTACATATCATTCTTGAATATATTTATCAAATATCTCTGAAATTGTAATAATCTAGCACATATTAGATATACATCTAAAATCCCCCTTGAGGTCATAGTTTTTCTCAGGTTTTATTGAGTTTCCACGTAAAATCAAGTATGTTATAGCATTATCTATGTGATAATCATAACCTCATTACTAAAAGTATTGGCAAAGTTTCCATCCAAAAAACTAGCCATTACAATTGACGCCGTCTGTGGGATGTTACCATACTTTTTCCTTTATCAAATCTCATCTTGAACGGTCACTACCATGATCAGCATGAACCTAAAAAATACCTCTGGTGCCCAGAGGAACAACGATGGCATTCCAGTTGACATCTTACCAGTCAATTTACATAATGTTGTAATGGAGCTTCAGAAGCAGATGAAATCAAATAGGGTCCAGCGGCTCGAAGATCAAAGGATTCACGCTCAAGCCCTCCAAGTCGAGAGAGATGAAAGGTAAAAAGCCCTAAAACAACAGAGCTGAACTCATCAGAAAGAAATGGAGAGTTTACAAGGGCAACAAGATCGATTCACTGTTCGACAAGGATCACCTCCCTAGGCCTGAAGTGATCATCGATCCAGAGCTTTACAGAGGGAGAACATGTCATCATCAATGAACTTTACAAAATCGAACTTGAAGGTCTCGATCGAGGAACCCAGATAGAGTTTCACGACATTTTGGCCTCACATCATCAACATCAACAACCTAGGGAAGTCGACGAACATGTCATCAAACCTCATCACCTGCTTTGAGATGACCAATTAGAGAACGGTTGGGCCTAGAAAGATAAGGAGATTTTGATCCTCAGGCAGTAGCCGTACTGTAATGGCCTAATTTCGTAGCTCGAAATAACTTAAAATTAGATCTTACACCAAATGTACATGTGACAAGAATTAGTGTAATTCAAGAAATGATACATGTGATTTAGCGTGAAAAATCTTTGAATAGGTAAAAAAACCACGGCCTCAACTTGAGGATTTGTAACTGTAACTTTTATTGCTTGAGGCTGATATCTTATTACAAGTGATCTCTTGAGCTAAAAATACGTGATCTTAAAAGATAAAATTTCTTAGTCTTAGAATGTAAAATTCTTGGTCCTATCTCCTTTGGAACTCATCCTTTATATAGACCTTACCTGCAGTTCATTATCGTGTAGAAACACGTTCTCCTAAAAATGAGGTAAGTGGTAGTTGAATATGTAACTATTAGTTTGTGGGAGACAGGTGTCTTTGACTTGTTCATATTTTATGTAGTGCTCGAGCCACGTTCCTTATCAGTTTGTTGTCTAGCTGTCAGTGCTGATTGTATATATCACGTGTATAATGCGTGAGTCTGGTATTGAGGTAATTTAAGTTTGGACAAGGTCGGGAGATATGTCCATGCAATCGCCCCCTTGCAACTGAAAACACAGGTGGCTTTAGTTGAGAAAAAATCTATTAAATGTTTGTATTGGAATTTGCAAAGGTATACTCTGGAATTTGACTTGTTGGGGACTTGTTATATATGTATTGAAGACCGTACTTTGGCCTTTATTGCGTGGGAAAGGAAGGAGGTATTTGGTGTTTAGGTTTTCCAATAAAGGTTGTTCTTGAATGATGACTGCTTTTGTAAACCTTCCTTGTATTGAATGCGAGTGTGATATAAATAGTGGTTGTAATGTATTATCTATCATCGCTGTGAAAGTACTTTGTCTCTGGGAATATCTGGTAGTTCTCGTTGACTTGAGAATGGTGATGACCAGGCGCCATGTATATGAATTGAGGGTGCTTGCTGAAGTGGAGAAGCTTCAGCTGCGTTATATTGGTAACCAATCATTGGAGATGCCCACTCCCATACCTGTGCCACCAATATACCATGGGATGACAGAGGAGGAAGTAACGGAGGCTGGGGATGATTACTTTCAAATGTGGAGGTTCTACTAGATGATTATGTTAGGTGAGCAGCACAGGGCATGTCTTCGTCTGCTTGGAGAGGATAAGATTGAGGGGGCAGATTTGGAAGCCGGTGTACGTACCAGGAAGTACTGTCGTTATCCTGCGAGGGATTGAGTTCTATAAAAGTAGAATCATTCTTCTTTCTTTGCCAATCGGAGGTGGTAGGGGTTACGGAGGAAGAGACAGTGGTGGTGAAGACGGAGATTGGAAAATTTTATTCCGTACAATCATCGCTCTTCACTCGCAGGAGTGCTTCCGGCTGGAGGTTGGTTCAGGCTTTGTAACAACCATCTTCCTATCTTTTCTTGCAGAAGTGTTTCAATATGAAGCAATGATGAAAAAATGAAATGTAATATAACCTGTAGATCGATCTGTAGAAAAGCTCTAAAAATTGTTCTTTGTAAAGTAGTCTGTAAGTAATATTCGAGCTAATAAAAGATTATTTTTTATGAAAAATGAGTATGGTAATTCGAACTAAAAATACATTTTTACATATGGAAATGTAATTTCCTTGTGTGATAAAGCAAACTAAAAATGAGTATGATAATTTAAACTTGGTTTAGTTCAAGTTATGTGTGATAAAAAGTTGATATAATAAAAATAACGGAAAATAATCTTTTAGGTCGAGCAAAAAAAATAAAAAAATGCGTATAATGTAATTGCTTGTAATGTGTTAATTGACGTGCTAGAGATAGATATATGAAGATGTAACATGTACATGTGTCGAACCGAAAGAAATCTATTAACTCGAGCTGCAAGATATCACTCTGTGGTAGAATTAAATTTGTTGAAGCCAAAAATAATCGAGCTGTGAAGAAAATTTGAATGTATGTAAAATAGTTGAGAGATGTTGGAAGTGAGTTCGAAAAAGATATGGTCGAAATGCAATATGGATAAGGGGAATTTTGAGTATTATTCTATATATGAAATGGGGGGGGATATGCTATTATCGTAATCTGTGTGTATAAATAATGTTTGAAATGAGATGTAGAGAGGAGGATGAAATAAAAATGGTGAGGACTCGTTCTCAAAGAGCTCGGCATGCGTCAGAGGGACGGTTAGCAATAAAGGTTTTAGAAGTTCGAGATAGGATCTTTGGGCAGTTAGATTATGATGCTATCTTGCTGGAATCTTCAATACAGTTTATAGGGGCCTAACTTCTTTCGGAGGGGAAGTCTGCTCTTTCACCACGGGGTTTATCCTTAATCGGAGGATTCAAGCATATAATCTAGAATGTAGAAAATCAATAGACAATATACTTGCGTAGATGCCCGAATGTGGCGCTCTACGACCTTCGAATGAGGATTTTTAAGAGAGATCATATTACTGATGAGTAGTTGAAGGTTCGAGTACTAGCTTTTACAGGGTGGTCGAAGGTAAAATGCAAGAACTCAGAGGGGAGACCTCCCAACCTCCACTTGGTATCCCATCTCTCCTATTTATAGAAGTATAGGAACCTGAGTCATCAAGTGTGGGTCAGGTTACATGATTACTGTCAGGATATTCTGGAGCAAGTATGGGCGTCGAACATGTCTGTACTGACAAGGGTATGGGCACCGAACATGTCTGATGTGATAACTGCCTGTCCCGCCATAGTTTGACCATGTGCAGCTATGGTTGAAGTGTTTCTACTGCGATGTGCAGAGTCTGTTCTCGAGGCTTCGAGTGGAAGGCTGCAAGTAGAAGGCTTCGAGTGGAAGGCTGCAAGTAGAAGGCTTCGAGTGGAAGGCTGCAAGTAGAAGGCTTCGAGTGGAAGGTTACAAGTAGAAGGCTTCGAGTGGAAGGCTACAAGTAGAAGGCTTCGAGTAGAAGGCTGCAAGTAGAAGGATTCAGGTAGAAGGCTTCGAGTAGAAGTAGGCTTCGAGTAGAAGGATGTAAGTAGAAGGCTTCGAGTAGAAGGCTGCAAGTACAAGGCTGTAAGTACAAGGCTGCAAGTAGAAGGATTCAAGTAGAAGGCTTTGAGTAGAAGTAGGCTTTGAGTAGAAGGATGCAAGTAGAAGGCTACGAATAGGCTTCGAGTAGAAGGCTGCGAGAAGGCTACTATATTTTCCCCCTCTCAACGAAGGTCTCGAAAATAGTTGTAGATGCCTTTGCTGAGAAAACTGTTTGGCATTGGAAGTTGAGCAGTTTGACTGTTGGTTTTCTGGTAGGTAATAGAAGATGGTAATAAAGATATGTTTGGTGGGGGGTTCGTCCGATGATGGGTCGGTTACACGGCCACCGTTTGATTTTGCTTGAATTATTTGCGGAAGAGATGGTGGAGTTGGAGCTGCTGCGGCTAGGAGCGAGGAGAAGCGTCTTCTTGCTGGTTTGTTGAGTGTTTAGATGGATATTGATGGGTATTTGTATTTTTATGTTTGAATTGTACATCTCACCCTGAGCCGAGTTCTCTCAGAGATATTAGGATTCAAAGAAGGCAAATTTTCAGAGACTTATTTGGGAATCCCACTCATACATGGGAGGGTAGAAAAACAAGCTCTTATACCGCTTATTGAAATATCAAGTCACGGGCTAATAGCTGGACTGGAGGTATGATTTCATTCCAGGGATGGGTTACTCTCACAAAGTCTATCCTAAATAGTATTTCCATTCATAATATGACAGTCTACAAATGGCCTAGATCGCTTATTAATGAGGGCAATAACATCCTTCGAAACTATATATGGATTGGAGATCAGACCAAAAGGAAAGGAGTAGCGTTGAAGTGGGAAAAGGTATGCAAACCGATCAAAAAAGAGGGACTTGGTGTTAGAAGCCTGGGGGAAGTGAGCAACGCAATGTTATGCAAGCTTCATTGGGTCTTTAAACAAGGAACAAAATAATGGGCAAAAATCCTTAAATCCAAATTCAGCAGCCAGAGTGGAGATCCTATTAGATACCACAAACCGTGGACTATATGGACTGGTATACAAACTGGAGCGACCCTCTCGAAATCATATGTTGGCTAGCTCATTGGAGATGAGCGCAAATTGATTTCTGGAGAGACACATGGACTACATATATCACTATTATGGAATATATAGAAATGCCTAAACACTTGTGGAAAAATTGTAAAACAAGGCTTAATAAATTTATCAACCCACAAGGCTGGAACTTTCCTAGTGACATACTACTCCTCCTTCTGGCTTTAGGAATCAATTTACAACAAATCCAGTACAATCCTAATGCCCAGGACACAATAATATGGAAACCAGATTTACAAGGCGCGTTCTCAACCAGGAATGTATTTAAAACTCTGTGAAGAGTAGAACCTACGGCATGGTGGTGGCAATATGTTTGGAATCATGTAGTTCACCCTTGACTGGGAGGTTTTGTATGGCATCTGCTTAATCATATACTTCCTATGGATGATACCATAATGAAAAAAGGTATCTCTATAGTTTCGATTTGTCACCAATGATACAGTGCCATGGAAACAAAGAAGCATACTCTTTTACATTGTCCCTTTGCTGCCTCTCTTTGACATAGAGCTAAAAACAGTTACTGTTACGATCCTATTACACTTATAGACAACTGGAGAACCATATTAGAAAGAGGAAAGGCGTCTAGCACCTAGATTAATGATCTCTGGGTGACCATGGTTTTTTCCATCTACAACAACATCTGGAAAACAAGGAACAAATAGCGATTTGACAGAATTAGGCCCCTAAATATGAAAATTATACTGAATATCCTTATAGACATAGCAGATGTAGCTCACCTCTCTAATAATCTAATGCACAACACATTTCAGGACCTCAAGATCATAGAGGCGCTAAATGTTCATTGTTGTAAGGGCTTATTCCTCGACCTCACTCGTAATCTAGCTCATTCAGTTTGAATTACCTCCATCTCAGGTTAACGCAATTTCAGCACACAACATTCTAGTCAGACATTCTAACCAACCCCACGAACTACATAAGAAACTACATCGAACAAAAACCAGAAAATGAGATTCAGTCAAAGACACCTGTCTCTCACAAACTTATCAGTTATTCATTCAACTGCAACAAACCACATTATTTGAGAGACGTGCTCCAGCATGACGAAGAGCTGTGGAAAAAGCCTATGAAAAGGAGAAGTTCCAAAAGAGACAGGGACTATAAAAATTACTCAAACTTTTTTTTTACGAGATCAAAGGTATTTATATATTCTAGAGATCACTTCTAATAAAGATATCCACTCAAAGCTATAAAAAGACTTTTATAAAAATCCTCCACACGAGGTTGTGATTTTTTGCCTATTCAGAGGTTTACCACTCTAAAGCACCTGATTTAATTTCTTACTTTCTATTATCGTATTGTTACAGGATCATTGGTGCGATATCTAATTCATAATCGCATCGAGCTACGGAATTTGGCTATTACATTTGGTGCCGTCTATGGGAAAGATTGCATATCCACGGTATCTTAAAGCAGTCTTTCATTAAAAATTTTAACTATGGTTTCTTCTAGACGACAAACCGCAGGAACTCAGCTTGAAATTTCTTTGGATCCGGGACAGCTCACCGAGTTACGGAAGAATCTCCACGCCGAAATAGAGAAACGCGCCGAGCTCGAACTTCAATTGAAAAAAGATTGCGAGCTTCAAGAGAAGGAGCTCGATGAATAAAGACAAGCTCGTTTGACAGCGCTCAATGGACACGATGCTCAGTTGACGACGATCCAGACTGTACTCGAGGCACTGTAAAATACTCAGCAAACCTCACCTGCCAGAGGCCACAATCAACTTCCAGAGACCTCCCGCATCTCGGAAAGAGAAAGGTTGGGACCAAGGGGAGTCACTAGTAAAGCAATCTCCAGAAGGAGGAGAAATCCAATTAAAAATCAGTCGGGGTCACCAAATTCCCATTCGTCTGGAGGAAGACCAGCGACCTCTCTGTCACATTCCAGCACATGACCATTTGAGCAAAGGTATGGGGACTCATCATACCCTGCCTGCACGTCCAATAATTTAACCAACACGTCATTACGTTACAAAAGAACATATGGATCAACGAATTATGGGGCTGATCGAGGCCAAGTTCTGGGAGGTACCGGCGATACCACGACATTGCAAGGAAGTCCGATTGCCAAAGAATTGCTCAATATGGAAATATCGAAAGGTTTCCATACTCCCAAAATTTACAAGTACAATGGTACAGACCCAAAGGAGCATATCCAACAATACCGCGATTTATTAGGATTGTACTCCAATCTCAACAATATTCTCTGCCGACTATTCGCCACAAGTTTACAAAAAGTGCTACTTTGATGGTTCCACTCTCTTCCTGAAGAATCTATCTACACGTTCGAGCAGCTGCAAAAATAGTTCATCAAAATATATGCTCACAACAGAGACAAAGAGGAGAATTTGTATTCTCTAATTGGTCTTAAATAGTTACTAGGGGAGAAACTCAAAGATTTTTCAAAGAAATTCTTGGAGGTTGCACGAAAGGTAGATAACCTCGACCAAAAGATAGTTGTGACCGCGTTTACCAATGCTCTCCGGCTCGATTGCAAAGCCAAGGAGTACCTATTGCTTAACAAAGCTAGGACGTTAGAAGAGATGATCACCAAAGTCAACGATTACATCAACTTAGAGAGGATGATGTCTGAACGACAAAAATCTACTAAGTCTGTCCTCTCCACCAAATCCCCACCTGCCGAATGGGCTAGCGAGCCAAAGTAGGAACAAGGTGATCATAAACGCACCAAGGGAATGTTGAATACCCTCGGAGAAGCGGCCCGCAGAACAAACCCGTACTCCCTAAGCTGAACGTCCGAGTCTCTTTATATTTTCCAATGCTGTTAAAGGACCCGCTCTACCACGTATCTCAACCACTGGAGCCCATTGAGGGTCGGCCATTTTTCTTGCACCACAAGATAAACCACCATTCTACTGACAATTGCTTTGATATACAGTGGATGCTCGAGCTCATTTTTAAGGAAGGGTGGATGCTCGAATACATCGACGACCTGAAGTCATACCAGGATGGCAACCATAAGAAATAACTCAAGATTATTCAAGTCAACGACAAGGCTGAGGAGAAGTATTTCTACAACATGTGCCTCAGCAACATGATCGAAATTAACCAGATCAGCAATTCCATCCGATCGAACCCCAGAAAGCTCTCCGAATGTTGTGATCTTATACCTCAAGACAAAGAAGCCAAACTTCTTCCCAAGTCAAGCAATCGTAGGCTGGAAATCTCTTTCAAAGATTACGATACTAGTCATGTCAAATTTCCACATCATGATGCATTAGTCATTATGCTCAAAATGAAGCAATTTTTCATGCACACAATAATGATCGATACTGGAAGCGGTATTGAAATTCTTTTCAGAGTATGATCGACATGATGGGATTGGCCAACATATCATTCAGAGTGACACCGATATCTGCGGATTCAGCGGCTCCTGAGAAGAATGAGTTGACAAGATTATCTTACCTATCATCGCAGGGCCAACCACTATCGACGTCATTTTCTACGTCATCAATGCTAAGTCTCGCTGCCTTGGAATTATGGGCCACTGCTGGATACATAACATGGAAGCAATCGCTTCCACTTATCATCAATCACTCTGCTTCAAGTACGACAACGGAATTTATGAGATCCGAGGTAGCCATAAACTTTCTCGAGCTTGTGAAAATACTGTCTCAGCCATCCTCAATACTTCAGAAAAAATTTACACATAGTAATTAATGGAAATGGGTAACCTCGACGGCCAACCTCCTATAGAGGAACCCACAGAATACGTCAACATTGATGGGCTTAGCAGAGGCACATTCATCGGAACTAAGTTGGTTTAACACGAGAAAGACGCTCTAATCCAGTTCTTACAACTCAATCGAGATGTTTTTGCTTGGTCTTTCGAAGAAATGCCCGGAGTCGATCCAGCTATGGCTTTCCACAAGCTCGCCATCAGCATCAACGCCCAAGCAGTCAAACAGAAATAACGACAACTCTCACCACGTCTTCGAGATGAAGTTAACACGGAGATCGAGAAATTGATTAAAGTGGGATTCATTCGAGAAGCCAAGTATGCAGACTGGATATCTAACATTTTCACTGTCCCCGAGAAGAGCAGAAAAGTTTGCATTTGCGTAGATTTCACAGATCTAAATAAATACTCCCCAAAAGTCAGTTTCCCTCTTCCCAGCATTCATCAGATCCTCGACTCCACTGCTGGGCACGGCCTCCTATCTATGATGGACGCAGTCTTAGGATACAACCAAATACCCCTTTTGGAAGAAGATCAAGAGAAGACAATATTCATCACCAAAAATAGCCTATACTGTTACAAAGTCTTACCCTTCGGGCTTAAGAGCGCAGGGGCCACATACCAACGATTGATGACTGCTATGTTCAAAGCTCACCTGGGAAAAATTGTTGAAGTCTACATCGATGATCTTTTGTGCAAAAGCATACAGTCTTAAAATCACCTCTTAGATCTCAACACAATATTCAACATCCTTTGGACTTACAAAATGCGTCTCAACCCAGATAAATATCAATTTGGTGTACATTTTGGCAGCTTCCTAGGCCTCCTCATCAGCAAGAAAGGGATTAAAGCCGACCCAGATCAAATCTGCGCTCTCCTCGATATGCCTTCTCCAAAGACAACGATAGACGTCCAAAAACATGCTTGCAAGATTGCCACAATTAACTATTTTGTTTCCAAATCTTCAGACCGCTGCCGTTGTCTATTTCTGTTACTCCAGGGATTTACCAAGCGAGGAAAGGTCCAGCCAACCCCAGAAGTCACATGGCGACAAGAATGCGAGGCAGCTTTTTAGGATCTCAAAATCTATTTGGGGAGGTCTCCCATAATGAGTACCCCAATAGGTAATGAGGAACTGATTATCTAGTCCCCATAATAAATACGAGCTTATTGTTAGTTTATTGAGTGTTTAGATGGCTATAGAAGGATATTTGTATTTTTGTTTGAATTGTACATCTGAACTTGGCTAAGCAAAAAGTATGATCTGTCGATGTTAAAGTCTGAGCTATCAAAGTTGAAGCCTGGAAAAGTAGAAGTCTGAGCTTGGTAAAGTAGAAGTCTGAGCTGTTAAGGTAGAAATTTGATCTATTGAAGTAGAAGTCTGATCTGTTGAAGTAGTAGTCCGAACTGTCGAAGTAGAAGTCTGAACTGCTGACGTAGAAGTCTAATCTGTTGAAGTAGAAGTCTGAACTGTTGCAGTAGAGGTCCGAACTGTTGAAGTAGAGATCCAAACTGTTGAAGTAGAAATCTGATCTGAAGTAGAAGGCCAAACTATTGAAGGTTGAAGTCTGAGCTGAAGTAGAAGTCTGAACTTTGTGAAGTGAAAATTGTGATCGATCAAACCTGTCGAAGGTAGAAGTCTGATTTGATGTAGAAGTCTAAACTTTGCGAAGTGAAAATGTTAATCGATCAAAGCTGTCGAAGGCAGAAGTTTGATCTGAAGTAGAAGTCTAAACTTTGTGAAATGAAAATTATGATCTGTCGAAGTGGTCGAA
Organism: Kingdonia uniflora; assembly: GCA_014058105.1. Classification (NCBI taxonomy): domain Eukaryota; kingdom Viridiplantae; phylum Streptophyta; class Magnoliopsida; order Ranunculales; family Circaeasteraceae; genus Kingdonia; species Kingdonia uniflora. The sequence continues at coordinate 6,419 of JACGCM010001351.1, read as the reverse complement.
GTCTAAGCTATTGAAGTAGAAGTCGGAACTTTGTGAAGTAAAAATTATGATCGGTCGAAGCTGTCGATGGTAGAAGTCTGATCTGAAGTAGAAGTCAGAACCTTATGAAGTGAAAATTGTGATCTGTCAAAGCTGTCGAAGGTAGAAGTCTGATCTGAAGTAAAAGTCTGAACTTTGTGAAGTGAAAACAATGATCGGTCGAAGCTTTCGAAGGTAGAAGTCTGATCTGAAGTAGAAGTCAAAACTTTGTAAAGTTAAAATTGTGATCGTTCGAAGCTGTCGAAGGTAGAAGTCTGATCTGAAGTAGAAGTCTGAACTTTAGGAAGTAAAAATTGTGATCGGTCGAAGCTGTCGAAGGTAAAAGTCTGATCTGAAGTAGAAGTCTGAACTTTCTGAAGTAAAAATTGTAATCAGTCGAAGCTGTCGAAGGTTGAAGTTTGATCTGAAGTAGAAGTCTAAACTTTGTGAAGTGAAAATAGTGATCGATCGAAGCTGTCGAAGGTAGCAGCCTGATCTGAAGTAGAAGTTTGAAATTTATGAAGTGAAAATTGTGATTAGTCGAAGCTGTCAAAGGTAAAAGTCTGATCTAAAGTAGAAGTCTAAACTTTATGAAGTAAAAATAGTGATCGGTCGACGCTGTCGAAGGTAGAAGTTTAAATTGTTGAAGTAGAAATCTGATATGTTTGAAGTAGAAGTTTGATCTGTTTCAATAGGTATCGATACCTTCGAGTAGGCTTCGAAGTAGAAGTTTGCTCTGTTTGATTAGGCTTTGACATCTTTGTGTAGGCTTCAAAGTAGAAGTCTGATCTGTTTGAAATAGAAGTTTGATCTGTTTAAGTAGGCTTCGACACCTTCCAGTAGGCTTCAAAGTTGAAGTCTGATCTGCTTGAAGTAGAAGTTTGATTTATTTAAGTAGGCTTCGACACCTTCGAGTAGGCTTTGAAGTAGAAGTCTGATCTGCTTGAAGTAGAAGTTTGATCTATTTGTGTAGGCTTCGACACCTTCGAGTAGGCTTTGAGTAGAAGTCTGATCTGTTTGAAGTAGAAGTTTGATCTATTGAAATAGAAGTTTGATCTGTTTGAGTAGGCTTCGACACCTTCGAGTAGGCTTCGAAGTAGAAGTCTTATCTGTTTGAATGACTATAGTGTAATCGAATCCTGGCGAGTATTGAGGATTTTTAGATCAAACTCTGTATGCTTTACTGGACATCGCTGGCCGAAGCCACAGCGATGTTGAAATTTTGAAAATTTTCCAGGTCGCCCCCAAGTATCAGTCGGGCCGAGGGGACGCGATACCTTGAGAAAACCTGAAAATTTACTAGACTTCGAAAGCCTAAGCCACAGCGAAGTAATATCTTATCGCCTCCAACGCATTCCCGAGGGTCCGGACTTTCGACCATTCGTGCCCCTCGAGTTTGCTCGAATGTTGGAAACTTGAGCCGTTTAAGGTTACCCCCAAGTATCAGTCGGGGCGAGGGTGAACATGATACCCAGGTTTAACCAAGAAATGACTGGACTTTGACAGTTTTAGAGCCTGGTCGAAGCATATCTAATCGCCCCCAATGCATCCCCGAGGGTCCGGTCATTCGACCACCCGTACCCCTCGATTTTGCTCAAAATTGGAGACTTGAGCATTTCAAGGTCGCCCCCAAATATCAGTCGGGCAAGGGTGAACATGATACCCGAGGTTAACCAAGAAATGGACTGGACTTCGAAGGCCTTTACCACAGCGAAGCATATCTGTTCGCCCCCAATGCATTCACGAGGTTCCGGTCATCCGAATATTGACCTTCCTTGCCCCTCGTGTTTGCTCGAAATTGGAGGTTTAAAAAGCTCAGATCACCCCCAAGTATCAGTCGGTTCAAAGGGTTGACATGATACCTAAGCTAAACCAAGAAATTATTAAAAATAGGTGATAAAGTAGGGTGAAAAAACTGTGTATTTAATATTTTGTATTGTGAAAGAAGGCTACTTGGGTGGCCACTCCGTCGACAGAGCTGCCGGCATAGTTAGAACTGGAACGGAGGATGGATGACATTGAGGATAATCTGCTAAAGTTGAAAACAAAGTAGGGGAAGAGGAGAAGGAAACTGGTAGGGTGGAAAGCACAGACGATGCCAAATGTAGGGCCTAACTTCTTTCAGAGGAGAAGTTGGCTCTTACACCATGGGGTTTATCCTTAATCGCAGGATTCAAGCACATAATCTAGAATACAGAAAATCAATCGATAATATACTTGCGTAGAGGCTCGAATATGGCGCTCTACGACCTCGGATGAGGATTTTTAAGACAGTTTGTATTACTGATGAGTAATTGAAGATTCAAGTACTGTGTTTTACATTGTGGTCGAAGGTAAACTGTAAAAGCTCAGAGGGGAGATCTTTCATCCTTACCTTGGTTCCCCATCTCTTCTATTTATAGAATCATAGGAGGCTGAGTCACCAAGTGTGGGCTAGGTTACATGATTACTGTCAGGATATTCTGGAGAAAGTTTGGGCGCCGGACATGTCTGTACTAGCAAGGGTATGGGCGTCGAACATGTCTGATGTGGTGGCAGCCTGTTCTGTCACACTTCGACTATGGGAAGCTATGGTCAAAGTGTTTCTGCTGCGATGTGTGGAGTCTGTTCTCGAGGCTTCGAGTAGATTTTCTGAGTAGAAGGCTACGAGTAGGCTACTACAAGTTCGTTCTAGCACCACTTGGATATGGTATTGAGCCATATCCGCCTACTTACCCTTTGCAGCCAACGCATCAACCTTGCGTGAAGATCCTTGGAACACTTTGTCGCCTCGGATAAATCCTCTAATCCCTCTTAATCGCATAATCTTTCTCCTCGACCTGACGAGTCAGATCAGAGACGACCTGATTCAACTTCTCTAATCTGAAGTGTGCTTTTACGAACCGATCCTCCGAGTTCTTTTGCCTCCTTCATCTTATCGAACTGCTACAAAATTCCTAATTGCAAATGTGTACCTAATCCTCACATGCGCGAGATGCATCCAATTGACGATGTTTTAGTACAGCTTGATTTAGAAAGTATCATTTCTACGACACATACAATATTTTGAGAGAATACTTGAGTTCTAGGCATCTGGTTCCCGAATACTTTTAGTTTAAAACATTTGAGGACCCTTCTCAGGTGAACACTTCACTAATACTCTTCCGCCATACAAGATACGCAGTTTCGATATCCTACTTAGTATTAATGGCATTAGAATTTTGCTATACATTTCTATCCTATTTACTTAACTTAGCGATGGTATACATGATGATTGAGCAACCTATTTCAAATATACCTACAACTCCGCTTGCGCAGACAACAAGGCCTTTGAGGTCTCTAGTTCCCTGGCAAGTCCAGATTCTAAGTCATTTATCCTGAGACTCATCTTTTTAATTACCTACAAAATATTTATAAACAAAGTCAACATGCAACAGTTCTTTCCCTCCACAAAAGTTTACAACTTACAAATATTCAGAAAACACATGTCTACCCTACCTTCTCACTCCCATCTTTAGGGAGCTCCATATCGTCCCCTTGGTATCAAGCACTATTTAAGGGGAGACACCATCCAAGCCGTCCACAACCTTAAGTAATCCTGCTTCCTCCTCTTCTTCCTCGGCATAGGTGTCACCTTAATGACATCCCCTCCTCCTGAGAGTAGCCCTTCAGCATCAGGTGACGACCTAGTCTATCACGCTCCTCAGCCGTCTCAGCTAAATTGGCTTTTACCTTGACCTGTAACTGCTGACCGCCATGGCATGAGCGGCCTTCAGTTGCTTGACTTCTTTCAGGGCGTCAGTCTTGGCTCGAGCCAGGTTTTCTCCAGTTCACTCTTCGCCTTTTTTCGCTCGGACTCCTTTCTTCTATGCGAGCCAAATCCCCTCGACAAGGCGAGCAACCTGCAAAAATCATATCGAGCTCAATTACTAGCTCCAGAATATTAAACATTACTATCTCATAATTAAACTTACCATCTGGTTCGTACCTTCCTTCCCTTGTAGAATCTCTAGGTTAGCCCTATCCTCGACCTCTTTGAGGTCGTCCACCGAAGCAGATCGTACCTCAGCGACCTTCTCTCCTGAGCCCCCTAAGGGCTCAACTATCCTCTTTTGCCCTTGCGCGACCTCACCAGTGACTGTGGTACTAAAGGCCAGCATAACCTTTTTTATCTATCTCTTCGGAAACTTTTGGTTATCTTGCTCGTCGTGAGGATCAGTTTAGCTGAGCTACCCAACCCAGGTGCCTTAGCTCGAACCTCGTCCCCATCTGTTTTCCTCGTTCCTGCGTCGACACCCGCTATCGACCTAGAAGACTGAGCCTTTGCAACTTTTTTCGACTTGCTTTCGACTCTCTTATTTCTAATCAGGCCGAGTTCTCCCAAACCAGTTCGAGTTCAGTCCCCTCCTCTATAACCTTGTCCAGCAAGGGCTCTTCCTTTCCACTATAGACTTCACACCTGCAGTAAACACATTTTTTTTATCAAATATACTTTTCATATAACTAACTAATTTTATCTATGCATGTTTTTACTTACTTGCTTTACAGATTTAAGTCGGAGGTCCATAAATTCCTCGTCATCTCTTTTGAGGCAATTACCCTTCACCCTATGATGTTGTCATTCCATCTTCGACCTACTGAATCAGATCAAAAAACGCCTAGTAATGTTCGCACAAAATTTTGACCCCCCCACTGGCCTTAAATAATTCATACCAAAAACTACAAATGTCCTCAGGGGTTTTCCGCCTTACATTATTCTCCTATTTCACATGTCATTCAGATGGCCACATACAGTTATAACCTCCCACATATTCCCATTCAATTGAATGGGACATGCCCCAGTTGCATTCATTACCCATTTCGCCAAATTGGTGAGGGGGAGGGACAACCCTACTCTAATTGATGGCAGCACATAAAGCCCTCCGAAAGGTCACTCCAGATATCTTCATCAAAATACTCCATTGAGATCGATTCTTCTATCCCCCTATCTCATTTTTCTGCTTCCAAATCTACCAAAAGATAAAAATATTCCTCACCCTCCGCTACTGTACAATCCCTAAACTTCCAACCAGCAAACTCTCACATTTACCCCACTTGCCTCCTATAGCCCCTTTGCTTTACAAAATTCTCTAAAAGTATCAGAACCCGAGGATAGGACAACAACTGACCTGGGAAACCCAAAAATTGTTCCAATCCTCCTTCCCCTTCGCTATCAGCCTCGTTCGTCCTACCAGAGGTCGAAACCTCATTACTGATGACCTACCCATCTTAATCAGATTCTACAAGATTATTTCAACCTATACAGATGCCTCTCATACTCAATCTACATATAGGTTAAAGTATTTATCATTCTTGCATCTATGTATACGTATATATCTATATATTCAAGATATCTCTCTAAGAAAATGTTACGCTAACGCATACATTTACACTATAAAATTTCAAAGTATATTGCATACATTATCTGCTAACCTTTGGTATCCGGATGCGAATTGACTGAAGAGTCAAGCTTTCTCCTTACTACACTGCTATATTCCCACCTACGAGATCCCAAACCTTTCGCCCTCTTTAACCGTTTATCGTCTTCAGAAAACTCTTGATTTATTCCCCTGATCTTTACCTTTCTCTTTGATTGCTCTCCAAGTCTTTTGTTGTAAAATGATTGTTTAGAGATGAAGAAGAACTATATATATTTCTTTCTCATACGGCTGACATTTATTGCCCCTCGCACGAACCGTCATCGATTCTAGAACCGAGGTGTCCTTTCTACTCTCCATGTCAGATGCCTTGTACCTTTTCCATGAAACCACCTTTCCATCATAATTACTCTCCTTATTTATTAACGTTTTTTGTTGCCCTCTTCCATATCTTTTCTCAACATCCCCTCACTCATGATGGTTGCACTGTGAGATGTCAGTGCTCTATATTATTTTCTATACAAAACAAATTAGAAGCTTCTGCACTCACAATTTCGATTTCACAGAACTTGTTTATCCTACTTACAGTGATTGATGTCATTTTCAAAGTCATACAAATATTTAAATTTATTTAAATTGCTTACTTAACAATTCCTAAACAGATCCCCCCTATTGAGGATCCATTGACTTACATTATTTCTTTACATTCTAGCATTAGCTTATTCATAAGAACATCTACACAGTATCCATCACGATCTGAAAAATTTAGCAATATGCATCATCCTAGTCCCTCATATCTTTAAAATCGATCTCCACTTCAGCAATCAACCCCCTACCCTTTGTCGTTCTGCGGATCCCTTATGAATACACAAAGAATGACTCATAGAAGTAATGAGCATACTCAAGTTCTCTATTCCTGTATCCAACCCTTCGAGCTGGTATACCCTCATCGGTAACTCAGCATCATAGCCGAGTGAGCCAAAAATTCACTCCCGCACCTCGGTA
>JACGCM010000610.1:0-32812 GCA_014058105.1 Kingdonia uniflora | reverse complement strand
AGATCTCGTACAAGAATACTATAACTAGGACAGATTTGTAGCAGCAAAACTTTCTCCAACTCGGCTGAATCCCTCAACAAAAACAGTAACTACTCTGCCTCTGAAATGGGGACAAAACCTTGAAGTGAGAAAAACCATGGCTCACTAATGCCCAACAAACTAAATAACCTACTAATAAAATTGGTGCAGAGAAGAGGAAGAGGGTGAGAATTGGAATGTTTAAGGTACAGGAATATATAGTGAAGAATAGAGTTAGAGGAAATATCTAAAAGAGAGGAATAAAGATATAAATAATGCGATGATATGAATGATATGATATGATATGATTCTAGAATTGTCCTAAGTCTGAATGTTTATGATACGATGAAATCATGAACTAGACCCTATTATAAAGATATATGGGTTGATCAACTGCTAATACATAATAACCTTAAAGATATCTCAATTGGATACAAGGGGACGTTTTTGTCAAGCTTAACCACGCTAAAGATTATCACTTGATCAGAGTGTTCCAGGCTTTTTAACCCACAGAGTCAACGTCTGACTTTATTTACAATTCCAAGGAATTTCAACCTCACAGAGGATAAACGGGTTCCTGAGAAAAACTGTCTCATACCATCCCACACTCCCGGATAGTTAGTAGATATGATAGTGTCCAGCCCGAACTTCACCTACTATTTTTAACCCGATATAGGAATCCAAATCCAATTGAGGGTTAGCCGAGTAGAGCTATTTTAAGTATCTGACCTTGTTAAGTTAAAAGGTATAAAATCTACAGATGCAAATAGATCCCAATGATCAAAACACAACAGCCGCCAACATAGCCAGCATACATAGATAACAACCTGCTTAAGGGAATGGCAAATTCCTAAACAAGATTAACAGTGACTGCCATCACAGCATCCAAACTGTAGTAGCCAACTCGGAGCCTTCGCGGTCAGTCGAAGCCAACTTCACAGCCTACTCGAATGTATCGAAGCCCACTCAATCTTTAAAATAGGCTCCCAGAGATCCCCCCGAAGACGAAGCTTCGACATCAGACAAAGCATTGAGAATGGATCCACATACTACAGCAGAAATCCTTCAACCTTGCTAACACATGATCGAAGCAAGATAAGATATAACCATCTCATCAGATTAAACGCGCATTATTGGCCCGTACAGCTACAGTGACAGGTCCAACCACCGTGCCATTCAGAGACATCACCATAAATGTTACAGTGATAGAATCGACATGACCGGCGCCTATACTCACTGGGATTTCCTGACAACAATTATGTAATCCAGACCCACTTTTGGGGACTCAGCTTCCTGTATCACTATAATAGAGGAAAGAAGCCAAAAAAGCCAAAAAGGCTAGAAAAATCATCTCCCACCACTTGCATTTTACCTTTGACCACCCAGATACTTTGTACTCGAACCCTGTTATTTACTCTTCAGTAACGATTTGTCTTAAAAAATCCTCATCAGAGTCGTAGAGAGTCACATTCGGGGCCTCTACAAAAATATTTGTCCATATTTAGATCATACTTTAGGTCAAATGCTTGTCTCCTCAGATTAAGGTTTGATTCAAATTGTAAGAACTAACTTCCCATCCGAACGAGGTTAGGTCCCTACAATTGGCGCCGTCTATGCTTCCCACCCTACCAATCTCCTTTCCTTCATCCCTCCTTTTTGTTCCACTTTAGCAGATACCCTCAATTGCACCCACATGCCGTTCCAACTCAACCCAGGCAGGCCACTCCAGTGACGGAGTAGCTGCCCAAATAGCCTTGCTATCCCAACAAGTCGCTCAGGCAGAGGAGCGTCACCAGAACTAACTAAACCAGGAGCGTGAAACCACTGCTTGGCACAAGAAACTGAGCGAAATAGCTGCTTGGGTGATGAAAATAGACAGAACAGAGCAACTGACGAACTGCGCAACACCGTCCGAAAGCTACAGAGATTATAGCCCTTAGAACCTGTTCGCCAGTCCCAGTACCAGACCCATCGCGGGTCTCTGCTCGCGCCCGCCTAGGACCTTCGCCAAACCCCAAGATACCCCCCTTTCACACTAGTGCCGAAGGTTTTTCCCGCATTATCCCCCCAACTAGCTCCATTCACCTTGGGATTCACCCCACAGAAGACTCTTCCGAATTAGCCCTCCGCTCCAACTGACACCAAGACACCGTCCTGCTCGAGAATGGCTCGTCGAACGCAGTGCTGATTTTATATCACACACTCGACCTCACAACCATCGAATTCATCAATCTCCCCCATATCCTGCATATTTTACACAGCAGGACATCGACCACAAAATACAACCTATTATCCGCGTTAGCACGAGCCCCACCACAAACTCCTAGAGCCGCCTCAATAACCCAATCTGCCCCAAACTTTTGCTATATAGAATACCCTCTAACTTTTTATGCCCCCAAACTCAGCAAATACCATAACACAGACACCACAATCCCACATCCTCGAATTCCAAAACTCTCTGAGCTCTACTCTACGGCTGACTACCTATTATGTCGTCTTTTTCCAACGAGCCTTGCCGATAACCCCTTCGATGGGACCACAATCTCCCAAATGGCCCAATTGGCCTCGAGCGGCTTTTTGACCTTTTCATTGCCCAGTTTGCCTTCAACAAATACAGAGAGGTCAGAGTTGACGCTCTCTTTAATTTAAGAAAATACGGCATGAGACCCTCAAAGTCTTTACCAGAAGATTCCTCGACGAATTCAGAAAATTAAAAATCTCGACTGCTCGAATGGTATTATGGCATATTAGAATGCCCTGCCCGACCACAGCCGAGTAAAAGAGCACCTAGTCTTCCACAAATCAAAAATACTCGAAGAGATGCTCTCGAAGGTCAACGGCTATATTGATCTCGAACGCCTCCAAGAGTCCCACAACAGAGCCAGCCTTCGCAAATAACAAAATTTAATAACCCGCAACACCCCCACCCTACTCCCACACCCCTGATCGCACTTGTCTCCAAGAGACTGAAAGCCGCAATTCCCACATGGATAACAGCAACAGCACCGAAGCTTGCAAGAAGTGACCAATGCCTATTTTGCTTATACTCACTACCCCCATCAGTACCCTTCTAACACACATACAGGCAGACCCCATTTGGCGAATCCCTTTCCTCATCAAAGTCAGACCAGGCGATCATTACTGTGCCAACCATAAGTACAGTTGTCACCATACCAATAATGTTTCGCCTTTCAGCGCTTCATTAAACTTATTTTCAGAACAGGACGTTTGCACCAGTATATTGCTGATCTTCCAAGCTACCTCGATGGGTCCTACCTCAAATCTCTATCCACCCCTACTACTGAACAAGCGAGGTGCATATCTATAGAGTCAAGTTGATCGAAGTTAACAACATAAACTTTGGACATTCCAAGAGTAACGTATGCACGTCGAAGAATGTCACAAGCTCACCTATCAGGAGAAATTTCCTACCCATCTGAATCAAGCTGTTACTCTCAACTTGAAGGTATTTCTTTCATCAACTGTGGACACTTCACACATTTGTTTCCCTATTCCGATCCGTTAGTCATCATGATTAAGACCGAGAACCTCTTCCTCCATACAATTCACATAGATACTAGGAGTGCAGCTGATGTCCTCTTTCTCCAAATAATCCAAACCATGAAGAAAATAGACCTTATAACCATTGCCAACATCAAACTAAAAGGTTTTAACTGATCAACAGAAGTCATTGTTGGCCATATAACCTACCATTCACTATAGCCCCCATTACCCTTCAAACCAACTTTATCGTCATTGACAAATAGTCTGAATACCTTTGTATACTCAGAGGAGATTGGCTTCATGCCATGCGGGCTATACCTTCGACCTACTATCAGGCCCTTTGATTTAACAATCACGAGGGTACTTGGAATTTGAAAGGATCTCTACGCCTTGACCGCTCCTGCAAACACCCAGAGGTCGACCAAACCCAAAATCTTGTCACCCGCCCATAACAATCATAACATCTTTCTATCCCCTCGACTTCGAAAGATACCACCCATCCTTCGAACCCACTGTTTATATTGAACTCGACGGTCCTGGTCGAGGTACATTTCTCGGAACCTTCCTCAATGAATCAGAGCACCTGGAACTTTCCGAGTTCCTTCGAGTAAACTAAGACATCTTTGCCTTGGACATTTCGGGAGATGCCTGGCATCGACCCCAGCCTAGTCTGCCATCTCCTCGATCTCCTCCCCTATCCTTAGTAGTAAAACAAAGGAAGTGTACACTGGCATCATGACTTCCCAAAGCCGTTAACCTCGAAGTAGACAAGCTCTTAGCCGCAGACTATATCAGAAAAGTGAAGTACGCAGACTAGATATAAAGCATTGTAGCAGTTCCTAAGAAAATGGCAAGATCCGAATCTGCGTCAACTTCAAGACCTCAATAAGCACACACCGAAGGATAATTTCCCCCTCCTAACTATCTCAGCACTCCTTGATGCCACTACTGGACACAAGCGCCTATCCATGATGAACGCGGCTTCGGGCTACAATCAGGTACCCCTCCTCCCAGAAGATCAACTTAAAACTTCATTTATAACTAAAGAAGGCCTTTACTGTCTCAACGTTGTGCCCTTCGACCTTAAAAATGCCGCTGCAACCTACCAACGCCTTGTCACAACCATTTTCAAATACTTGCTTGGCAAATCTGTCGAAGTCTATATCGACGATATGTTATGCAAGAGCCTTTAGAAAAGCACCCATATCCAAGACCTCTCAGAAATCTTCTCGATACTTCGCATGTATAATATGAAACTCAACCCTGATAAGTGCCAATTTGACGTGTCTCCAGAAAATTTTTGGTCACTTTATCAGTAAATACGGTATAGAGATAGACCCCACCCACATTCGGGCCCTCATAGACATGCCTACGCCTCGAACCAAGAGAGACGTCTAAAAAGTGGCGGGCAGGATAGCAGCCCACAATTGTTTAATTTCTAAATCCTCATATCGATGTGCCTGGCTCTTTTCCCTCTTACGCGATCATGGTGTCCACAAAGAAAAAAAAAACAATCCCGAGATTGACTGGACCTTTGAGTGCGAACAAGCCTTCCTTAAATTCAAAACTTATCTGGTTGCCCACCAATCATCAGCACACCTATCAAAGTTGAAACACTCTCTTTATACCTTGCTGCCACTGAAACCTCACTCAGTTCAGTGCTCATTCGACTTGATTCCAACATAAAAAAACCTGTATATTTCATCAGCAAAACCTTAACCCCCGTAGAAACTTGATATTCAAAACTTGAGCGCTTCCTCCAAACACTTATTTATTCAGCCCTTAAGCTCAAACCATATTTTCAGGCTCATCCCATCCGTGTTATTACCAGTTATCCCCTTCGAGAGGTACTTAGCAAAAAAGAAATATCCAGAAGAGTGCATCATTGTTCTGTATACCTTGGCAAACATGACATTACATTCGAGAAGCAAATATCCCAGAAAGGCCAAGCAGTAGCAGACTTTCTAGCTGACTTTTCGGTCAAAGATGTCGACTGGGAAGAACACGAAGATGATATATCAGAAGATTAACCCAAAATAGTAGATCCCTGGGACCGTCTTACCGGCTGGCGTTTATTCACAAAAGGATCAGCAAGACCTAATGGCTCAGGCATTGGTATTATCTTGGTAACACCCACTAATGACCGCATAGAGAAAGCTGTCAAACTTGCCTTCGAATGTTCTAATAACAAAGCTGAGTATGAAGCCTTAATCCACAGCCACGGCCTCGTACCCGACCTTGGTATTCCCAAGGTGGCAGTCTTTACAGATTCCCAACTCGTTCATAGACAGTATACAGGAGAAAACCAAGTTAACGGTAGCATGGCTAACTGCGCTCTCTTTGTGTGACAGCACATGGAACGGTTCCCTAAAAAATCCATAATCACACATTACCCTTGAGGAGAAAATAGACATGCAGATGCCCTCGCCTACATAACAGCTATGCTCGGCTAATCAGAATCTCGGATACTCCATATCGAAGTACTCGAAAGCCTAAGTAAATCAATACCATCAATACTGGGAGCGAAAGTTACGATACTAACGATTGGCAAATAATTTTCTTTATTACCTCAACAACGCCACCCTCTCAGATGATCCCAAAGCCAAACGGTCCTTGCTAGAAAACTGCCGCAGATATACTATCCATAAAAGCCAACTACATCAAAAATCCATAAATGGCATCCACCTTTGATGCATATCCCAAGCAGAAGCCTCTCAAACCCTAGCCGAACTTCACGAAGGAACCTGCGGTGCTCATACTGCTGGTCATTCTATGGCCCTTTGGGCTATTACCCAAGGATTATTTAGGCCCGGTATGAAAAAACAAGCTTCGGACTACGCAAAATACTATGACAAATGCTAGCGTCACGCTCATGACATCCATTGCTCCCTCAAGACCTCAACCTCAGTCAAGTTTCCTGGCCATTCAAAAGATAGGCCATCGATCTCATTGGACCCTTCCCAAAAGCTTGGGTAGTAGAGAAAGCATCCTCGTCGCAACCGATTACTTCGCAAAATGGGTCAAGGCGGTACCTCTATGCCGAACTAGAGATGAAGAAGTTGTCAAATTTTTATGGAAAACATCATTACTCACTTCAGCTGTCCTCATATGATCCGATGCGACAATAGACCCTAATTCGTTGGCAGCAAAGTTAGAAACTTCCTAAAAAAGCACAATATCATCCTCTAACCTTTGACGCCTTACTATCACCTGGGCAACGGTCAAGTCGAAGCAATTTACAAAACCATCGTCGATGGTCTTAAGAAGAGAGTTGATGCAAAGAAAGGACGATAGGTTCAAGAGTTACAACACGTCATCTGGGCCTATCGCACAACCCCAAGGAAATTAACAGGATAGACCCCCTTCCTCCTAACTTATGGAACCGAACCTGTATTATCAACCCAATTTGAAGTACCCACTTGAGACCTTAACCTCCTAGACGAAGAGTTCAAACTTGCATGCAACATGTTATGGATCAATGAAACCAGAGATCGAGCTATCGCCAACCTTGGCCGGTACCACACATCACTTCAGAAATCTTACAACTAAAGAGTTTGACGAAGGAGTATCAACATTGGAGATCTGGTACTTCGATGTGTCAATCAATCTTTGGGGCCTCAAAACGTCGGCAAATTAGCCGAATCTTGCGAAGGACCATATGTTGTCTATGACAAAACAATAAGGGTTCTTATTACCTAATGAGGAAAGACGAAGAGCCTTTACCGAAACCCTGGAATACAATACAGTTGGTCTCCTATAACAGGCCGTATCTCCAACCATGTACAGCTGATGTAATACAAAACATTCAATAAACAAGTTATTCAACCCTTACGTCGTCTCCTGCTTTATTTTGAATTTCTTGATTTAACTCAGGTGTCATGTCAGCCTTCGACCCGACTGATACTTGAGGGTAACCTGGAGATTTTATCAATCTCCCAACTTTGAGTAAACTCGAGGGGCAAGAATGGTCGAAAGGCCGGACCCTCAGGGATGTATTGGGGGTGATCAGATATTGCTTCGCTATGGCTTAGGCCTTCAAAGTCCAGTCATTTTCTTGATTGTCCCTATGTATCATGTCCACCCTCACCCCGACTGATACATGGGGGCGATCTTGAATTGCTCTAGTCTCCAATTTTGAGCAAACAAGAGAGGTAAGAATGGTCAAAAGACCGGACCCTCGGGGATGCATTGGGGGAGATCTGATATACTTTGTCCAGGCTCAGAAACCGTCAAAGTCCAGTCCTTTTCATGGTTTACCCCGGGTATTATGTCCACCCTCGCCCCGACTGGTACTTGGGGACGACCTTGAATTGCACTAGTTTCCAACATTCGAGCAAACACGAGGGGCAAGGATGGTCGAAAGACCGGACCCTCGGGAATGCGTCGGAGGTGATCAGATATTGCTTCGCTGTTGGTTAGGCCTTCGAAGTTCAGTAAATTTTCAGGTTTCCTCTAGGCATCACGACCCATCAGCCTGACTGATACTTAGAAGCGACCTGGAAATTCTTCAAAATTTCAGCATCGCTGTGGCTTCGGCCTTCGATGTCTAGCAAAATATTCAGATTTCGATCTATATATCATCGACACTCCCCAAGTTTCGATCACACTACAGTCATTCATGCAGATCAAATTTCTACTCAAACGGATCCAACTTCTAAACTTCCAAACAACAACTGTATACAAAAATACTATCTACAATTCCTGAGCATATTCAACATATTATCCATCAGAGGAACAGTTGCAATACAATTCAAAGACCAATCATCAAGAGTCCAAAATACGCAAACTCGACAGAATGTGCATTCAAATTCTAATAATTTAAGGTCAGAGCACGATTACACAATCCATCAGCAAATCAGATATCAAATCAGAAGTTCAGAATTAGTATGTTCAAAAAATACTCATCAATATGTTTAGCATCAATTTCAGAAGTTCAAACAGATAACAAAAGCACAAAAAACCTACCGAGATCAGAGACCAACATAAAACAACAACATCGTTTAAAATATTACAACTCAACATAATAATCAGCAGAAGAAGACATGGAACCCCAATCCTAAATACCACATATTGGCGCGGTTACACCTTCTTGCTCCACAGATCCCCCAACAGCTTCATTCGAACCTTCGACGATCAAACCATCAACAGTTCTACCAATGGGTACTCCAACAAGAAAAGTATCTGCACCACCCCTTGTACCTCCAACTGCTTCATCAACAATGTTTACCTCCCCTCCCTTTACCTAAAATCATCCCCCTCAAAAACTTCTGAAGACACAGGATAAGGTTCCAATGTCTCAGGGTCATACCCCTTATCATCTATAAAGCTTTTCAACTTAACGTTCTCCTTGCATTCGCCATCATACTGCCGCTGGAAAGTCACCTTCTGCTCAGCTTTCCCCCTCTCACACGCCACAAGCTTCTCAGACCACTCTCAGTCCAGCCTCGACCGCTGCAGCTTGAGCCTCTCATCATAAGAATCGGTAAGCACCCCAAGATCCTACTTCAACTTCCTGACTTCAGACACCAGTGATGCCACTTTTCCATGATAAAGATTCAGATTGTCCTTTGCTTGCTTCAATTTTGCCTTCACTGCCTTCATTGCCTTGTTGCAAGTTTGCACCCAAGCATCTGTCTACTAAAATTTTCAAGAAATCAGTACAACTCGAAACTCGATGAATTTTCAAGAAATCTCAAAGTACCACAATAGCAAGCGGCATATAGTTACCTAAAACATGCGTTTCTTTATCTCCCTCGAAGCCTCGTCTGGGTCATCTTCCCAGAGCCCGACCATCGAAGCTTGCTTTGCCACAGCCTGCTCCTTTAGTTCAACCTTTGTCATCTCTTCATCTTTCATCTGTGTATCATCCTCCCCCAGCACCTTACGCCTCTTGCGTTCGCCAACCTTTGATTGCTGCACTTTCAAAGTTTGAGCAACTACTGGCCTTGGCCTCAACTTTGGCGCATCTCCAGCCACTTCGAGCACTTGCATTGCTTGCTACGAGCCCCACCGCGATCTCGATACAAATTGGAAGTTTCTTGGCAACTCTTTCCCTCCCATCTCTTTTTTCCCCTTTGAAACACCTTCACCTTCACGTCTCCAAGTAGGTAATCCGCCTTCTTCCTCCTTTGCTTTTTGATTTTGAGACTATCAAACATGGAATTTACCCAGTCATCATTAGCTTTGAGCAACATATCAATATAATTTCTCGGATTATCCCAAGGCGAACTCTCTGAAACTGCAGATTAAACCAAGAACATAGTTATCACTTATCTCAGATACACATCAACAACAACCCTTCGACAGTAAACTTACTTTCGTTATATACCCTATGATGAAATTTATACGGGTCATCTTTATCTACATTCTCATAGTTAACACTTCCTATCAGTAAATCTTTATTCCACCCTCGGCCTATCGAGCACAGGTTAAAGAACCAAGGTATCTCAGGGTGACATTGGATGTGATAGGTACCCGGGTTCTGACTAGCCTTCCTCGAGTAAAAGGTGATAATATCATACCACTTAATCAAACTTTGACCCTCACTAGCCAATTTAACATTCATCCCGTCAACAGCCCTCATCATCTCATATAACTTACCGTTCATTTGCAATGGAGCCACTTCCCAAAAAATTAATACTTCTTTCACCAGTCTTCAGAGAAGAAACTCCAGTTTCAATCGAATTTGGCCTCTATAAGCCAAAATCCTTTCCCCAGGGTCCGACTTGAAGGTCAACCCCACCCCTGCAATACTCAGATACACCCCTACTTTTGAGAGTTCTAATTTTGCGGCGAACCGATCTAACCTAATCCCCTCTTTAGCTAAAACAACTCCTTCGACCCTATCCGACTCAGTCTAATCCCCACCATCTTCACTTTGTACCTTATCTTCCTCTCCACCACCAGAAGGCCTTATATTACCCCCCCTCCCACCATACTATTTCCTCTTCATCACTATCTTCGGTAACTATCGTCCTTCGACTCCCCAAAACCGGAACCTCCTCAGCCGGTGGAACTATTGACAATGGAGGATCGGCTATAATATCTAACACTTCTACATCTCTACCCTCATCTATTGGGGCTTAACCTAAAATACTAGCTTCGAATTCTTAGAACTCCTCATCTTTCGGTCTCCGTCTCGAAGCCCGACGATTACGCATTTTAGCCTACAGAAGAAGAGGCACACAATTAGAGTCGAAAATTTGACAATCCCCTACCTATCACTCCTATCATGTCCATCCTCCCCCAGATATTCATCCCAAGCTCAATCTCTAACCCAGTACCCCCTCCAAAACCCCCCAAACCCCAATATGGTTCAAAACTCAAATCCCTTAAGTTTCTTTACCCTCCAAAATAACCTCTACAACCCCAAACACAGATTGCCTTACCTACATTTCGAAAGGGCAAAACAAAGTACAAGCAGCAGAGATCAAGTAACTTACTAGTAGTTAGCAGTCCTCGAATCAGCAAAACCAAACCTGCAAGAGCAACAAGAACTCCAAAGTACGAAATGGCATACGTTCCCTCCTCTCCACTATTTGATTCTCACAAAAAAACAATACAGTAATTACTCTTCTCCATCTTATATATCTTTCAAAAAACCCAAAACCGCCATGATTTTCTAACCACTATCATTACCACGACCCCACTACCTGACTTTTTGTCTACAATGTGTTTTGACCAATATACCCCTCGTACCTCGCACATGCGAATAACACCCTCACTTTTAATTGCCTATAAAAGCTTAAGTTCTCAAACTTTTTTCTCCCTCACTCAAAGCTAAACAACAAAGACCAAACAGTCACATCGCAACCTTTTTTGCCATACGAGAATAACATCATCATTACATTTTACACACAGCCCCAGGCTCCCATACCAATCTGACAGACCAGCCGTCTGTACTGCCAGTTCAGCCAGTCAAATACCGCTTAACCGATGACACAATCCCTGAACTCGAGTACTCGACCATTTAGCGTCTCGAACAATCCGCAACAAATAGCCTCAATTAAACTTATCTAATATATTGACTTTCGACATCCACCACATCCTTTAACACAAAAGTTTCGACCCTTCGACCAAATATAGTCACAAACTTCGACCATTCAGCGATCTCATGCTTAAAGATAAAGTTTTTAGGTTCGGCACAGTTTACCTTTCATTTAGACAAATACATTTTTATTTTCGACCAACACAAATAATTCATTTCGACAACTGTATTATCCCATCAATACCTCAAATTATAAATAAGATAGTATTAGTAGTACGCACAGTTCGACAAAGTAAGTTATCAACATAAATTATTTTCATTCAGAAACTCAGAACCTATTGCAGGCTTCATACAAAAAAGAGAGGAGAAAAGAAGGAAGAAAACAGGAAAGCAACAACAAGAAAGCATACAAGAGATAACCCTATTTGCTGATGGGATGCTTCTCTTCAACAATGGCTGCCGCATCTTCATCCTCCTGGTTCACTATATCTCCACAAAGCCTTTGAGAAGAGATAGCCGATGGGCGGGAAACGGCCCCATCATCTGCACTATTCCCCACCAGTACGCGAAGGGAATGTCATAGAGTGGTGCCCCAGGTTTTGGTACAAAAAGGTCTGACATTTTAGCATAAATATCTTCCCCTATTCTAAACCTCTGTTAAAGACCCAGCAATGCCTCCTGGATTCTCCTGGCCCTTACTGCCGCTTGATCCCCTTGAACCGGTACATTTTCAGCCATGTTGATCAACAAACAAAGAAGTAGATAGAGATAAAGTTGCAAGACAGATGAAGAAATCCCTTCCAACCTATCCCATTTAATACTTACAAACCCACCACAATTTTCCCTCTTCCCTAACGGAATTAATGGTAGCCATCAATTCTTAACCTCGAAAAGTTAGCTAACAAACTTTCCAACTTCCCAAGTATAACTAATTCATCGGTACATACATTAAAACCTCGTTCCCGAGGATTCCTAGTCGAGCATTCGATCATCATTACCTTTGAGCATATCATTATACATCGCGCCTATAAGAGTAATCGTCTACATTCATGTGCACTACCAGTCAGAATCAGTAATACAGGTACGCAAAAAATATTTTGTCCATTCCAAACATCCGCTCAAACAAACAAATTAAATTTCTACTACTATCCAAAAAAAAAACACCCACACAGAAAAAACAAAGACATACAAAGATTCAAAGATAACCTCATCAACCATTGGTCCTACTACCGGAAGGTCCAGCTTCAGTGGCCAAATTCTGCTCCTCGATGATCTCCTCTACACAGACAAGACTGTCGGCCAGAGCCATAAGAAATAAATAGTGCCTCTTAGCAGTCATAAATTGGAACCTTAGCTAGTCCCACAGATAGGAATAAAATCACCATTAAAGAACTACTCAGGTCTGACCCCCACAATCTCGGGCATGTCCCAATTCAGATCATGCTACCCAAAAAACTTCATATGCAGTTCTGCCATCTTCTGCCCCACACAACGGTCACGAGTGAACCCCATCCTCTTCTGGTAATACATGTTTGGCGTGGTATCCATTCAAATGCTCAGAATCAGAAGAAAGAAGCAGAAGAATACTGTAAATATAGGAGGATACAACACCCCTATACAATAACCCATCTTTATAGCCATCACTTCATTTATTACGTTATAACCACCTACATCTCTTATAAACCAACTTTTATTACCTACCCGGAAACCAACAGTCAACCTGCTCAAATCCCCAGACCAAAAAGTTTTCTCAGCAAACACCTCTCCATTTGGCTTCAAGACCTTCGCTGAGAGGGGGCGAATGTAGTAGCCTTTTCGTAGCCTTTGACAGGAAGTCGAAGCCCACTTCACAACCTACTCGTATGTATCAAAGCTTACTCAATATCTAAAACGGACTCCTCAGTGATCCCCTGAAGACAAAGCTTCGACATCAGACAAAGCTTCGAGAACAAACTATTATACTACAACAGAAATCCTTTGACTTTACTAACACACAATTGAAGCAGGATAAGGCAGACAATCATCTTATCAGATAGATGGCGCATTGATTGGCCCGTACAGCTACAGTGATAGGTCCAACCACCGCGCCATTCAGAGACATCATCAATAAATATTGTAGTAACAATACCGACATGACTGACGCCCATATCTCGTTGGGATACCCTGACAGTAATCATGTAAACCTTACCCATACTGGGTGACTCAGCTCCCTATGTTTCTATAAATAGAGGAGAAGAGAAACCAAGGGGGGGTTAGAAAAATCATCTCCAACCCCTTGCATTTAACCTTCGACCACCCAGATACTCTGTACTCGAACCCTGTTATTTACTCTTCAGTAATTCGATCTGTCTTAAAAAATACTTATCAGAGGTCGTAGAGAGTCACATTCTGGCCTCTACGCAAGTATTTGTCCATAGTTAGATCTTACTTTAGGTCAAATGTTTGTCTCCTCAGATTATGGATTGATTCTACGTTGTATGAACCAACTTCCCATCAGAACGAGGTTTGGTCCCTGCAATTGGCGCCGTCTGTGCTTCCCACCCTACAAATCTCCTTTCCTTCATCCCCTCCTTTTGTTTTCCACTTCAGCAGATTACCCTTAATGGCACCCACACGTTGTTCCAACTCAACCCAGGCAGGTTACTCCAATGATGAAGTACCTGCCCAAATAGCCTTGCTATCCCAACAAGTCGCTCAGGCAGAGGAGCGCCACCAGAACCAACTAAACCAGGAGCGTGAAAACTACTGCTTGGCACAAGAAACTAAGCGAAATTGTTGCTTGGATGATGAAAACAAACAGAACAGTACAACCGATGAACTGCGCAACACCGTCCGAGAACTACAGTGATTACAGCCCTTGGAACCTGTTCGCCCGACCCAGCTACTAGACCCATCGCGCGTCTCTGCTTGCGCTCGCCTAGGACCTTTGCCAAACCTCGAGATACCCCCCGTTCACACAGGTGCCAAAGGTTTTCCCCGCATTATGCCCCCAACCGGCTCCATTCACCTTGGGATTCACCCCACAAAAGACACTTCTGACTCAACCCTCCGCACCTCCAGACACCCCAGACACCGTTCTGCTCGGGAACGGCTCGGCGAACGAAGTGCTGATTTTATATCTCATACTCGACCTCACAACCTTCGAATTCATCAATCTCCCCCACATCCTGCATATGTTACACAACAGAACATCGACCAAAAAATACAACCCGTCATCCGCGTTAGCACGAGCCCCGCCACAAACTCCTAGAGCCCCCTCAATAACCCAATCTGCCCCAAACTTTTGGCTATAGAAATCCTCTCCAACTTTTGTGCCCCCAAACTTAGCAAATACCGCAACACTGACCCCAAATCCTACATCCTCAAATTCCAAAACTCCCTGAGCCTCTACTCTACGGCTGACTACCTATTATGTCGCCTTTTTCCAACGAGCCTTCCCGATAACCCCCTTCGATGGTACCACTATCTCCCAAATAGTTGAATTCCTAACTTCGAGCTACTTTTACACCTTTTCATTGCCCAGTTTGCCTTTTACAAAGACAGAGAGGTCAGAGTTGACGCTCTCTTTAATTTTAGAAAATCCGGCAGTGAGACCCTCAAAGCCATCACCAGAAGATTCCTCGACGAATTCAGGAAAATTGAAAATCTCGACTGCTCGAATGGTATTTTGGCATATTCGAATGCCCTTCCCGACCACAGCCGAGTAAAAGAGCACCTAGTCCTTCACAATCCAAAAATACTCGAAGAGATGTTCTCGAAGATCAACGGCTATATTCATCCTGAACGCCTCCATGAGTCCCGCAAACAGAGCCAGCCTTCGCAAACAACAAACTTTAATAAACCTTGGCAACACCCCCACCCTACTCCCGTACCCCTGATCGCTCTTGTCTCACATGAGACTGAAAGCCACAAACGCCCCAACATGGATAACAGCACCGAAACTCGTAAGAAGCAACCAATGCCTGTTTTGCCAACACTCACTGCCCCCCTCAGCACCCTTCTACCACATATGCAGGTAGACCCCATTTGGTGCATCCCTTTCCCCATCAAAGTCAGACCAGGCGAACCTTACTGTGCCAACCATAAGTGCAACTGTCAGCATACCAATAAATATTTTGCCCTTCAACGTTCCCTTGAACTTATTTTCAGAGCAGAACGTTTGCACCAGTATATTACAGATCTTCCAAGCTACCTTGATGGGACCTACCTCAAATCTCTATCCACACCTACTACTGAACAAGCTGAGGTGCATATCTATAGAGTCAAGTTGATCAAAGTTAACAACATAGACAGTGGGCATTCCAAGAGTAAATGAAAGTGCGTTGAAGAATGTCACAAACTCACCTATCAGGAGAAATTTCCTACCCTTCTGCCAGAATCTAGCTGTCACCCTCGACTCGAAGGTATTTCTTTCATCGACTGTGACACTTCACACGTTTGTTTCCCCCATGCCGACCCGTTAGTCATCATGAATAAGATCGAGAACCTCGTCCTCCATATAATACTCATAGATACTGGGAGCGTAGCTGATGTCCTCTTTCTCCAAACAATCCAAACCATGAAGAAAATAGACATCATAACCGCTACCAACATCGAACTATTAGGTTTTAACGGATCGACAGAAGTGGCTGTTGGCCGCATCAGCCTACCCGTCACTACAGGCCCCATTACCCTTCAAACCAACTTTATCGTCATTGACAAAAAGTCTGAATACCTTGGTATAATCGGACGAGATTGGTTTCACGCCATGCGAGTTATACCTTCGACCTACCATCAGACCCTTTGATTCGGCAATCACGAGGGTACTTGGAATTTTAAAGGTTCTCAACGCCTTGCCTGTACCTGCGAACACCCAGAGATCGACCAAACTCGAAAACTTGTCTGCCGCCCATAGCAATCACAGTATCTTTCTATCCCTTTGACTTCGAAAGATGCCACCCCATCCATTAAACCCACTGTTTATATTGAACTCGACGGTCCTGGTCGAGGCACATTTCTCAGAACCTTCCTCAATGAATCAGAGTACCTCAAACTTTCTGAGTTCCTTCGAACAAACAATGACATCTTTGACTGGACATTTCGAGAGATACATGGCGTCGACCCCAGCCTGGCCTACCATCGCCTCGATCTCCTCCCCTATTCCTCAGCAGTTAAACAAAAGAAGCGTACACTGGCACCATGACTTCACGAAGCCGTGCACCTCAAAGTAGACAAGCTTATAGCCGTAGGCTTTATCAGAAAAGTGAGGTATGCAGACTGGATATCAAACATTGTAGCAGTTCCTAAGAAGAATAGCAAAATCTAAATTTACGTCGACTTCACAGACCTCAACAAGCACATACTGAAGGATAACTTCCTCTCCCAACTATCTCAGTACTCCTCGATGCCACTGCAGGACACGAGCGCCTATCCATGATGGACGCGGCTTCGGGTTAGAATCAAGTACCCCTCATCCTCGAAGATCAACTTAAAATTTTATTTATAACTGAACAAGGCCTTTACTGTTACAACATTATTCCCTTCAGCCTTATTAATGTCGGTGTCACCTACCAATGCCTTATCACAACCATGTTCAAACACTTGTTTGGCAAATCTGCCGAAATCTATATCGGCGATATGTTATGCAAGAGCCTTCAAAAAAATACCCATATCCATGACCTCTCTGAAATATTCTCGATACTTCGCACATAAAATATGAAACTCAACCCAGATAAATGCTAATTTGGCGTGTTATCCGGAAAAATTTTGCGTCACCTTATCAGTAAACGGGGGATAGAGATATACCCCACCCACATTCGAGCCCTCATAGACATGCCTTCGTCCTGAACCAAGAAAGACGTCCAAAAAGTGGCGGGCAGGATAGCAGCCCTCAATCGTTTTATTTCTAAATCCTCAGATCGATGTGCTTGTCTCTTCTCCCTCTTGCGCGATCAAGGCATCTACAAAGCAAAAAAGAAAAACAATCCCGAGATCGACTAGACCCCTGAGTACGAACAAGCCTTCCATGAACTCAAAACTTATCTTGGCCATCTACCAATCATCAGCACACTTATCGAAGGCGAAACAATCTCTTTATACCATGCTGCTACATAAATCTTTCTCAGTTCAGTGCACATTCGAATCGATTCCAACATCGAAAAACCTGTATATTTCATAAGAAAAACCCTAACCCCCGCAGAAACTCGATATTCAGAACTTGAGCGTTTACTCCTCACATTTTTCTATTCAGCCCGCAAGCTCAAACCATATTTTCAGGATCATCACATCCGTGTAATTACAAGTTATCCCCTTCGAGAGGTACTTAGCAAAAAAGAAAAATCCAGACGAGTACAACAGTGGTCCGTATACCGTGGCGAACACGACATTACAATCGAGAAGCAAATATCCCATAAAGGCCAAGCAGTAGCAGACTTTCTTGCTGACTTCCCGGACGAAGATGTCGACTGGGAAGAACACGAAGATGATCTATCAGAAGATCAACCCGAAATAGTAGATCTCTGGGATCCTCTCACCGGCTGGCGTTTATTCATAGACGGATCAGCTGGACCTAATTTCTTAGGCATTGGTATTGTCTTGGTAACACCCACTAATGACCGCATAGAGAATGTTGTCAAACTTGCCTTCGAATGTTATAATAACGAAACAGTGTATGAAGCTTTGATCCACAGCCTCGACCTCGCACCCGACCTTGGTATTCCCATGGTGGCTGTCTTTACAGATTCCCAACTCGTTCAGAGACATTACACAGGAGAAAACCAAGCTACCGGTCGCATGGCAGACTGCGCTCTCTTTGTGCGACAGCGCATAGACCTGTTCCCCAAAAAATTAACAATCACACATTACCCTCAAGGAGAAAATAGACATGCAGATGCCCTTGCCTTCATTGCAGCTATACTCGGCCAATCAGAATCTTGGACACTCCATATCGAAGTACTCGAGCGCCCAAGTATCGACCGGATGGAAATCAATACCATTAATACTGGGGGCGAGAGTCACGATCCAGACGATTGGCAGACACCATTTCTACATTACCTCAACAACAACACCATCCTAGATGATCCCAAAGCCAAACGGTCCTTGCTAGAAAACTACCGCAGATATACTATCCACCAAAACCAACTACATTAAAAATCTCCAAATGGCGTCCTCATTTGGTGCATATCCCAAGTTGAAGCCCCTCAAACCCTAGCCAAACTTCACGAAGGAACCTGCGGTGCTCATACTGCTGGTCATTCTGTGGCCCTTCGAGCGGTTACCCAAGGATTATTTGGCCCAGTATGAAAAAATAGCTTTAAACTGCGCAAAATACTGTTACAAATGCCAACGTCAAGCTCATGACATCCATTGCCCCCTCAAGACCTCCACTTCAGTCAAGTTTCCTGACCATTCAAAAGATGGGCCATCGATCTCATTAGACCCATCCCAAAAGCTTTGGGTAGTAGAGAAAACATCCTCGTCGCAGCCGATTACTTCACAAAAATGGGTCGAAGCGGTACCTTTATGCCGAACCAGAGAAGAAGAAGTTGTCAAATTTTTATCGAAAAACATCATCACTCACTTCAGATGTCCTCATATGATATGATGCGACAATGGTCCCCAATTTGTTGGTAGCAAAGTCATAAACTATCCCCTGGAAAACGGTCGAGTCAAAGCAATTAATAAAACCATCGTCGATGGTCTTAAGAAGAGAGTTGATGCAAAGAAAGAACGATGGGTTCAAGAGTTACAACACGTTCTCTTGGCCTATCGTACAACCTCAAGGAAATATACAAGATCCACCCCCTTCCGCCTATCATATGGAACCCAAGCTGTATTACTAACCCAATTCAAAATACCCACTCGAGACCCTAACCTCCCAGACAAAGATAATAAGTTTGAACTTGCATGCAATATGTTAGGGATTGATGAAACCAAAGATTGAGCTATCGCCAACCTTGGCCTGTACCATACATCATTATAAAATCTTACAACAAAAGAGTTTGACCACAGAGTTTCAACATTGGAGATCTGGTACTTTGACGTATCAATCAATCTTCGAGACCTCGAAATGCCGGCAAGTTAGCCGAATCTTGGGAAGGACCATAT
Source organism: Kingdonia uniflora (assembly GCA_014058105.1). Lineage (NCBI taxonomy): Eukaryota > Viridiplantae > Streptophyta > Magnoliopsida > Ranunculales > Circaeasteraceae > Kingdonia > Kingdonia uniflora. Next base: position 13,218 of record JACGCM010000610.1, on the reverse strand, counting down.
GTTGTCTACGATAAAATAGATAAGGGTTCTTATTATCTAATGATGGAAGCCAAAGAGCCTCTACCGAATCCCTGGAATACAATGTAGCTGGTCACCTATAACAGGCCATGTCTCCAACCATGTACAACTTATATAATCTCGAATGTTCAATAAACAAGTTTTTCAGCCCTTACTTCGTCACCTGCTTAATTTTGAATTTCTTGATTTAACTCAGGTGTCATGTCAACCTTCGACCCGACTGATACTTGAAGGTAACCTCGAGATTTTTTTAAGCTCCCAACTTCGACCAAACTCGATGGGCAAGAATGGTCGAAAGGCCGGACCATCAGGGATACATTAGGGGCGATCAGATATTGCTTTGCCGTGGCTTAGGCCCTTGAAGTCCAGTCCTTTTCTTGATTGACCCTAGGTATTACGTCCACCCTCGTCCCGACTGATACTTGGGGGTGATCATGAATTTCTCAAGTCTCCAATTTCAAGCAAACTCGAGGGGCAATGATGGTCGAAAGACCGGACCCTCGGGGATTCATTAGGGCGATTAGATATACTTCATCCAGGCTCAGAAACCATCGAACTCCTATCCTTTTCTTGGTTTACCCCGAGTATCATGTCCACCCTCGCCCCGACTGGTACTTGGGGACGATCTTGAATTGCTCAAGTTTCCAACATTCGTGCAGACTCGAGGGGCAAAGATGGCCGAAAGACCAGACCCTCAGGAATGCGTTGGAGGCGATCAGATATTACTTCGCTATGGCTTAGGCCTTCGAAGTCCAGTAAATTTTCGGTTTTTCTCTAGGTATCACGTCCCTTGGCCCGACTGATACTTGGAAGCGACCTAGAAAATTTTCAAAATTTCAACATCGCTGTGACTTCGGCCTTCGATGTCTAGCAAAACATTCAGAGTTCAATCTATACATCGTCGGCAATCCCCAGGTTTCGATCACACTACAGTCATTCATACTGATCAAATTTCTACTAAAACAGATCCAACTTCTACACTTCTTAACAACAATTGTATACAAAAATACTATCTACAATTCCAGAGTACATTCAACATATTATCCATCAGAGGAACAGATGAAGTACAATTTAATGACCAATCATCAAGAGTCCAAAACAAGCAAACTCAACAGAATATGCATTAAAATTCCAATAATTCAAGGTCAGAGCACGATTACACAATCCATTAGCAAATCAGATATCAAATCAGAAGTTCAGAATCAGTATGTTCAGAAAATATACATCAATATGTTCAATATCAATTTTAGAAGTTCAAATAGATAACAAAAGCACAAACAACCTACCGAGTTAAGAGACCAACTGAATACAAAAACATCGTTCAAAATATTATAACTCAACATTATAATCAGCAGAAGAAGACATGGAATCTAAATCCCAAATACCTTATATCGTCGTGGTTAAACCTTCTTACTTCACAGATCCCCCAGCAGTTGCATTCGAACCATTGGCAATTAAGCCATCAACAGTTTGCCCAATTAGCATTCCAACAAGAGAAGTATCTGCACCACCCCCAGTAACTCCAACTGCTTCTTCAAAAATGTTTGCCTCATCTCCCTTCACCTGTAAATCATCCCCCTTAAAAAATTCTGGAGGCACAGGATAAGGTTCCAATGTCTCAGGTTCAGACCCCTTATCATCTATAAAGCTTTTCAACTTAACGTTCGCCTTGCATTCGCCATCATACTGTCACTGGAAAGTCTTCTTCTGCTCAGCTTTCACCCTTTCACACGCCACAAGCTTAGCAGACCACTCTCGCTCCAGCCTTGACCGCAGCAGCTCGAGCCTCACGTCATAAGAGTCGGTAAGCACCCCCAGATCCTGCTTCAACTTCCTGACTTCAGACACCAGTGTTGCCTCATTTCCACGAGAAAGATTCAGATTGTCCTTTACTTGCTTCAATTTTGCCTTCATTGCCTTGTTGCAAGTTTACACCCAAGCATCCGTCTACTGAAATTTTCAAGAAATCAGTGCAACTCGAAACTCAAAGAATTTTCAAGAAATCTTAAAGTACCACAACAGCAAGAATAATATAGTTACTTGAAACATGTGTTTCTTTAACTCCTTCGAAGCCTCGTCCGGGTATTCTTCCTAGAGCTCGACATTCGAAGCCTACTTTTCCACAGCCTGCACCTGTCGTTCAACCTCCGTCATCTCTTCATCTTTCCCCAGTGTATCATCCTCCCCCAGTACCTTACGCTTCTTACTTTGGCCAGCCTTCGATTGCTGTACCTTTGAAGCTTCGGGGACTATCAAGCCTTTCCCCTTCTCAGTTTGAGCTGCTACTGGCCTCGACCTCAACTTTGATGTAACTCCTTCCACTTCAGGCACTAGCATTGCTCGCATCAAACCTCTCTGCGATCTCGGTACAAATTGTTAGTTTCTTGGCAACTCTTCCCCTCCCATCTCTTTTTTCCCCTTTGAAATACCTTCACCTTTCTTTCTCTTTGGTACCTTCACCATCACGTCTCCAAGCAGGGAATCCGCCTTCTTCCTCCTTTTCTTTTTGATTTAGAGAATGTCAAACATGGAATCTACCCACTCATCATTAGCTTTGAACAACTTATCAATATAGTTTACTGGATTATCCCAAGACGAACTCTCCGAAACTGCAGATTAAACCAAGAACATAGTTATCTCTTATCTCAGATACACATCAACAACAACCCTTCGACAGTAAACTTACTTTCGTTATATACCCTATGATAAAATTTATACGGGTCATCTTTATCTACATTCTTATAGCTACCCCTTACTATCAGTAAATCTTTATTCCACCCTCGCCCTGTCGAGCACAGGTTAAAGAACCAAGGTATCTCAGGGTGACATTGGATGTGATAGGTCCCCGGGTTCTGACTAGCCTTCCTCGAGTAAAAGGTGATAATGCCATACCACTTAATCAAACTTCGACCCTCACTAGCAAGTTTAACATTCATCCCCTCAACGACCCTCATTATCTCATAAAACTTATCGTTCATTTGCAATGGAGCCACTCCCCAGAAATTCAACACTTCCTTCACCAGTCTTCAGAGAAGAAACTCCAGTACCAATTGAATTTGGCCTCTATAAGCCAAAATCCTTTCCCCAGGGTCTGACTTAAAGGTCAACCCCACCCCTGCAATACTCAGATACACCCCTACTTTTGAGAGTTCTAATTTTGTGGCGATCCGATCTAATATAATCCTTTCTTTAGCTAAAACAACTCCTTTGACCCTATTCGACTCAGTCTAATCCCCACCATCTTCACTTTGTACCTTATCTCCCTCTCCACCACCAGAAGGCCCTACATTACCCTCCTCCCTCCATAGTATTTCCTCTTCATCACTATCTTCGGTAACTATCGTCCTTCGACGCCTCGAAACTGGAACCTCCTCAGCCGGTAGAACTATTGACAATGGAGGCTCGGCTATAATATCTAATACTTCTACATCACTACTCTCATCCATTGGTATAGTACAACAGGAAGAACGTAAAGCATAAGTTATTATTGACATAGTACATTAAGATTGGTTGGAGTATTATTTGGTAGTGCACCATTTGTAGCTACTTCGGGCATGGGATACGTGTTTATTTGGCTATAGAATATGATATGAGTATAGATCGAGGTGTGTCTAAACTCATTGATGATTTATTTGCTAATGTATGTCATTGTTTACATAAGACCGGAGTTCTCTCGTGAAGTGAGAGTTGTGAGACGTTGATAATGAATATTATGTATTTGAAGAAGACTCGGTTGTAGCTCGTAGCTATGGAATGTTTATTGTTTAGCTTGCAGGGTTGTCTTCACTTGTAATGGTGGAGTACGTTAGTGACATGGGAAAGGCTACAGATTTGTGGTGTTATACCGAAGCTACTTAGGTTTCGAGATGACAATGGTTAATTATATCATTAATTGTAAAGGTATAAGTACAGTATGATACGGTAGGTTTTTGGTGTAAAGAGTTTGATTTGACACAGTTACAAGTATAGATATTTTGAAGATAGGTGGAGTTACAGGAGCCTCATATTTAAAATTACAAGTAGGAGATTTGTTGAAGATTATCAAATTTTGTATAGGGGTCTTCATGGTGTTGAAGGTACGGGCAGTTCGAGCAATTTATTTGGAGATCTGGAGATGGGTTATAATAGATTCAATTTCAAGTGGGAATTATTAAGGTATGAACTCGAATTATGTTTGAGGTCATATTAGTTTGAGTTATTTTAGTTCAAGGATTGAAGTCAGATTGAAACGGATTGAAAATGAGATTTTCAATGTTTAGATTTGAACTGGTTAAGATCGACAGAAGTTCGAGTTGGATAAGTATCCTTAAGATTTAAATTGGTTAAGTTACCTGGAATTTGAACTGGTTATGTTACCTGAAGACTCGAGCTGGTTCTGTTCGAGTTGTTGTAGAAAAACTAAAATGAGGGCAAAGTCATTCAAACGAGAATGGAGCTCATTCAAACGAGATTATCAAATGTTATATTTTGCATTCAAAGACTGAAGAATTCGTTCGAATGAGATGGTATTTCGTTCGAGCAACCTGTATATTTTTTAGAGTTAGAACCTCTAATCGCTTAAGTCGTTCGAACGACTTTGTGCTTCGTTCGAACGAGATTTGTCTGGCTGCCTTTGAGTTCTTCTGAGATGTTCAGTTCTGCCTCAAGATCCGTTCTACTTGTATTTAGTCCTCAAATATATAAAGAGAACTTAGGTTATTTTATTAGCCAATCATTTCCCTGTGAGTTTAATTATAGACCTAGAATTTGAGAGACTCCATTAAAGCTTGGAGAGATCATTGTAACTTGTTTGATTATCATGGTGGATTGTTCGGGGAGTGGTTTTTTATCCGCAAGGGTTTTCCACTTCCCTCCTCCGAGTAAATTATTATGTTCCAGACTTTATATAATTTCTTATTGGTGTTTCTGTTTATCATTCTTGGGGCAAGAGATTGGGATTAACTACCGTTCTGTTGATCTCTTTAACTGCTCTTGGATTTGTTAACTTTTTCTTCTTTGAATTGCTCGTAAGTTTTCCAATTTCCAACTTTAAATCCTTTCTAGAATTGTTTGTAAGTTTTTAATGTGATTGAACAATTTTTTTACTGTTAAGAATTAAATTGGTTGTAACCACATACAAATAACTTTATGGTTAAATTATTTATAGTGGTTTTCTCATCAAGAACACCTATATCAATACTAATTCACTGCGTTTTATGCGATTTGTAGGAGCGTGAGCGAAGCATGTAGAATATTTGATGAAATAACTATAAAAAAAGCCTATTTTTATGTAATTCTATGATCAGGGGGTATGCATGTAATGGGTATCAAATATGCTAAGTTTTGGACAAAAGGCAAATAATTTTATGTACCTTTCTGTGCTTAAGGCTTATGGTGAAATGTTGCTTATGGAGATAGGGAAGAAGGTTCATTGTGAGGTGGTGGTTATGAGGTTTTATTTGGCTGAGGGTTCATTGTGAGGTAGTAGTTATGGGGTTTTATTTGGATGTCTTTGTAGGTAATTCTTTACTTGTAATGTACTTAAGATTTATGTTAAAACTAAAAGTAAAAAAGGACTGTAGTTTTGGTGATTTACTTTCTCTGCATGAACTTAAGTTATCAAGAATAATCATTAAACTAAAGATTTTTAGAGCTATAAATAGCCAAAGCCAGAAATTGGTTACTACACCAAAAATAGACATGTCGTTGAATTGTCATGTCTCTAGTGTCAAAAAATGTATTACTACTTTCAATAATACAGGCTTTCCATTTGGATTTTTTCTTATATTTAATTTGGCTGAGGGTTCATTGTGAGGATGGGGAAGGTAATAATTTAGGTGGTTTCTTATGCAGGAACTTATGTTGCACGTTTCTCAAGGAAATCTCTAGGGCATTCCTTATTGTTCTAGAATTAGTTTTTTTAAATAGAGATATTGTAATAGCTAAGAGAAATATCTTATTCAATCAATTATCAATTATCAATTATCAATTCAAGCTTTATGCTTTTAACTTTTTCTTGTGTTTTTTGTTTATTAATTTAATCTTTATTTAAGCTTTCACTCCCTCCCCCTTACCATTTAATGTACATGATATTATATTGCTCACTGTACGATTGTTATGGAACTAATGGTGTTCATGTGATTGCATTCTATTTTACAGGTCTATCATGACAAATAAATGTACTCATAAGTGTATGGAAGATGTCATAGCATATCATATGGTTCGGCTAAAAGGAATCGAAGAAAACAATGCTAAAATGGATACTTTGGGGCTGCGTTGGATTGCTACTGGAATGAGTTTGTATCATCAAAAGAAAAGTAAACCAAATGGGAGAAAAAATGCCAATAAAAAGTGGTTGAGGAAGAACATAGGCCACTTTTTCAGCTAGAGGATAAATATTCGAGTGAAGATGACGATGATGAAGATTTGGTTAGTGAAAGCGATGAGCCTCTTGAGACTGACAATGTCATAGGTATATATATATATTATATTGTTCTTTCGAAAACATGCACTGGTCTATTATTAAAGGCAAAATCAACAAATGTCTGGATTCAAAAAATAAATAACATAAATAATATTTGAAAAAAGATAAACTTCATGGAGTTCTTCCAGTTTCAGAAAGAGAATTACGGCATACCTTCACGGCTTTGGCTTTCGATAATTGCTACTTCTTCAGTATACAAATGTTAACCTCACATCAATTAAAAATTATATTAATGCACTTCCACAGAAAGGCCAACAACTTCTATTAAAAAGTAACGATAACAGCTTCATGATCCCAAGTGTAGTTTACTTGTCTGTTATAGAAATATGATTTTGTGTAACCCTGTTTGTCTCCTTCAAAAACTACTCCATATCGTCTTCTTGTTGATGTTCTAAAGAACTTGCCACTAATGAAAAACTAAAACTAAAACGCCTATACTCAATCTACTATTAACAGAAACTAAAGTTTGTACTTCCAAAAGAGACCCTTTTCCCCTATTTACACGTCTGATTAACCATCTCATTTTTGTATTCGGTAATTATCCACTAGTCTCTTTTGTAAATATTAACTAGTCTTGACCAAAGTCAAGTACTAGCTTAGGTACCTTCATCTCCAGTCATCTCTGTAAGGGTAATAGTAATTGGTTGCCAACCTAATAAATGAACTGTGATCCATTTCTTGATGCTGATAATCATGTTCAAAATCTTGAGTATGTCACCTAGAACAAAATCTTTCAAGTAAGAGTTCTTTGAGTTAATAGCTGCTTCTTACCTGCATTGAGAAGCCATCATTGTTGATTCCCCTCAGGGGAAGTTAGAAATTTATTGATTCCATCCCAAATTGCTTTAGGATACTAGTTAGGATTGCCACCTATAGGTATATATGCAATTATTCTTTTCAACTTATATAGGAAATGATCTAGTAAGCATGAAAATTTTGTCCCTTAAATTTATGCTTAATCCTTGACTATGTTATTCTGTGTTTATCTCTAACAATTAATAAGTATTATTAAGGGTTCCTCGTCTTGGAATAAGACTAATAAAAATGGATGGATATGCTATCTAGGTCTTGGAGTGGAATAATGGAACGAGTGGGATAATGAAAAAATGAAGTTCTTGGAGTGGAATGAAGACTTGGACCTAATGAACTCAGTTGATATCTCATCTAGGTCAACTTTTATTGTTTTGGAAATATATTTGTTTCTTTACGCATATCCAGATTTTTTTCAAGATAGGTTTATTTTTTGGGAAACTAGTACCTCAATATTTTTTTATGTACCTGAATACCCCAGTTAATTAATATTTATATATTTCACTTTAAGGAACCTTGCACGGAATGGAGCGATGTTATCCTGGAAGTGGCAAACAATCCGTCTCTTGATGGGATTTGGAAATTAGTAAAGGTAGTAGTTAATATACATAGTTAAACATTTTTAAATTGTATAAATTGATTATTCAAATTTTCAATTTGTCATAATTTTGTTTTGAATTTATTAGGATAATATAAATGCTCTGGATGTTTTTAAAGAAGTTTGCCTCCATAAAATGGCATTTTCCTGGAAGACCTTTAAGTACAAAATTTAGCTTCAATACTATAAAAAGTAAAATACTTATGAGGGAGCATCTTGTAAGCATACCCCCCCCCCCCCCCCTCAATATGGAGCCGAACCAGTGGCCAAATTTAGTAAGATATTGGGTCTAAAAAAGACACAAGTATGATTTGTTCTACTATTATATTTTATATTTATATAATTTGACAACTTATAAAATTTGGCAAATATTAATAGGTAATGGCACACAAAAAATAGTGATAATCGAGCAAATCTCACTTGTCACCCTAGGACTGGGAGGAAGACATTTATACGTGTAAAACAAAGGTATTGATATATATATTCCTTTTAAGTTTGATACAAGTTAAACTTATCTTCTTTGTAGTCAATTGTTTATGAAACTCATATTAGCTAAGTAAAACTTAAATATCTCACTTTCTTACGCTTGTTTATAAAATCTTATATCAATAAAGAATGGAGGACAATGAAACTATCGATGATCTTAGCATTTACAGAGCCACTCGATGTATTGGAAATGATTTATACAATAAGGAAGATGCATCAACTGAAAGAAAGGTAATGAAAAATTCATATATATGTAGTCACTGCATTAAATTTAGAACAATAGGTATCCATTAATCTTTGATGTAGGGGTTGGACTCTTTGTAATATATATAGTTTCATAAATTATGAATAACATATTTTCTTCTATTGGTTAGGAAACAATTCGACAACGTTTGCTTGAGTTACCTAAGGAAGAGCGAGTGACTAATATTGAAGCAAGGGATAAGATATTCAAAGATATGATTGGAGAAGATGGTCATGGATGAGTTTTGTGCAAAGGAGTAGTTGCCCATCCAAAAAATGCAAAGTCACGGTCCTCGTCATTACCATTTTAGAACTACGAGGATGAGCTTGCCAAGCTACAACAAGAAGCTGACGAGAGAGAAGCTCGACACTAGCAAGAAATTAAGAATATAAAGGCTTCTATGAACAGTACAATTCAAGTCGTAGTTAAGAGATTGATGCAAGTTACATGCATCCCTTTTCCGGATAATAATTAGTATCGTCGGGTCTCAAAACTGATCACTATTCTAAGGTAAGCATGTTTTTCTTTTCTAGATAAGAAATCTTGAATAGAGTTAACTTCTGCTTTTGTTATTGCAATGATCTAATTAGTGAGATTTTGGAATTTTTGACCCGATATGTTAATATTTTAGAGCTAAAATTGGCTTAACCAACATATGACATTGGTAGACCATCATGTAATAGTGACATTTTCTGCTATCTTATCCATTGCACATAGGTCCTATTATCATCTTCAAAATTTTCCTTTATGATTTAATTTATATTAAGCAATGCTGATTGAAATTAGGGAAAACTTTTTTTTCACAGATTTTCTTTTCCCCTATAGATTGGCACTGATATTGTTTTTGGACAAATACTGGCTGCAAGAGTCTCCTAGTCCTTTGAGGTATGTTTATTCTTGGTGTATGCAAAAACTTTGCATTTCACATACTACGTGTCGGGTAGCATTTGGTGGTATAGTGTCGCAACTTCTAGATATTTATACTCATGCTATGAAACTATACTTAATCATGTATTAGTGTTTGTAGTTGCTGAGATTTATATACATTATCAAGCCTCGCGGTTGATATGACCTTAATGTTTTTAATTATCGTGCAATTTGTCTGGATTTTATAATATTAGGAATTGAGAGCATAATATGTGTATAATGGCCCGAAACGCTCTCAAACCGAAAGATAACGTTATTCACTTGAGTGTTTATCAATTTTATATGCTTTCTAAAAGGTACAAAATGGAAATGTCTAATTTATGAGGAAAGTGTTGTCGAATTTTTGGTAGAATTTCTCCTACTTGATTTGCTTCCGCATAAGACACTGATATAGATGTGATGCGCTATTTAATTTTTATATTTTCAGTTTAATAATGTGTACTTGATTGTTTTATTATCTTTTGGCTTGCAATTATTTTTGAATGTGCTGGTTAAGGTTGTCACAATTTGATTTTTTTTTCAAGTAGTTTCTTAACAATTATGGGAGCAATAGAAACAAATGTTTATTATACGTAAAGATATTATTTGCGTGTCGATGGTTCCATGTTTAGTGCGTAAGAGGTTGGATAATTAATTTGAATGCTCAAGTTGTATTTAGTGATGGAACAATAATTTCTAATGTTCTAGGTGGATTGAGACCTTATTTATTTATATGAAATTGGTGTTTGTGAAACCTTGTAAATAAATCATTATCTCTTTTAAATTAACTTGTGGTTGATGAATGATTTGTATTATCTAACAGGGCATAATTTAAATTATAAAAATGCTACATTTAGCATTACCTTCTTTAGGGATGATTTATTTGGTCTCTATTAATATTGTCATAAATGGGAAAATTTTGACGTCATACTTTTAGAGATAAAGAAATCCGTCTCAAATGTTATGAATTAGAGATGGAATAATCTGTCTTTATTAATATTGGTGCTAGTGGGAAAATTTGGCGCCATACTTTTAAAGCAATCTGTCTCAAATGTTCTGTATTAGAGATATAATAATCCGTCCCCAATAATATTGGCACTGGCGGGAATATTTAGCACCATACTTTTAGAGACAAACAAATTTGTCTCAAATGTTGTATATTAGTGACAGAATAATCCGTCCACAATAATATTAGCTCTGACAGGAAAATTTGGCGTCATACTTTTAGTGACAAACAATTCTGTGTCAAATGTTGTGTATTAAATACAAAATAATCCGTCCCCAATAAAATTGGCACTGGCGGGAAAATTTAGCGTTATACTTTTAGAGACAAACAAATTTATCCCTAATATTATATATTAGGAACGGTTGTACTCCGTCCCCTTAGGAGTTGAAAAACATAGACCTTTAGAGACGGATTTTTGTTATCTCTAAAGCCATCATTAATAGTATTAAAAACGGATATGTACGTCCATATGTATTACGAATGCCACCCTAAAGGGGCAACACTGTTAGACTTTTAGCAAATGAGTTTCCAATGTTGGTAGATTAATCTTGTCTTAAAGTAATGATCTATTAGTATATGAGGTTGTTATAATGGCCTATAAAACTTCTAGATGCTATTAAGGAACATCTAGTTGTGCCTAGATACGAGAAACTGGTTCCCCTAAAACCATGTTTTTAGAAATAAACTAAGTCAATTTGAAGTTGATTTCTGAAGAATGTTCTAGATATTAGACTAATTCAGAGATGACTCCGAGTCGCGTCTACATTATTCTATGGTTTCCTGTTATGATTGACCCAAGATCAGAATAACTAGTATTCTAGGGGCATACATGGCTTTATAATCCTGCTATCTTTTGAAAGAAACTATGTCGGTTAAAACTGTATACTTAAATCATATATAAGGATCAGAAAACTATAAGGTACTTATCTGATAAGCACATTTTGTGCAGAATTTAAGACCATTTTACAAGTTTTTGGCCATTTGAAACCATTTTTATTTAATTACTACCAAGTTACCTATTTTTAGGTTCTATATTATACTAAAATCAATTTTACAAGAAAAGGCCAAATCAGGGCTAAAATAACAACATAAACATACTGAGGTTCTCCATAGTTTTGCATATCAGTTTCAATCAGAATTGGGCTAGTTGGGAGCTCTAAAAACAAAAATTATCACTGAGATAGGGATTAAGAGGATAGACCTAAAATTATAATCTACCCGGCAAGAGAAAATAAAACCCAAGAAGGGGAGGATTCTGGCCAATACCCACCAACCATAGCTGCCGGTCAAGGGTATCTCATCAGCGATAGCCGACCACCTAACCTCAATGATCACAAATTTTTAACACATATCCTGAGATGATCTAATAAGAGGAAATCTTCATTGAATGCTAACTTTCACTGCTGGAGAAGATTAGGAGTTTGACATTTTAAAATCTGGGTTTCTCTATTTCATGTTTTACTCCCTCTCTCCAAACCTACTTTCCTTTTTATAGGGTTATGGATAGCTTGGGAACTAAGTTTGTATCTCTAAACTTAGTTTTAAGATATAATAAAAGTTAGATCATGTTTTTTCAATTGTTTTTTTATTATTATGTTGTAGGGCTAATCCCCTCAGACTAGATCAAAGAGAAAGCTCTATAGGTGTATGCTATGATTTTCTTGCAGGTAATAGGTTCCACCTAAATGTCTTTGATCACTCTTTAAGGTTGTTTTTCAATTCTCCTGAACTGGATTAGTTAGGGGAGAAGAAAATCAATTCAAACCTGGTGAGGAATTGAGGTCTTGAGTAAGGAATTAATTTCTCATACCACTTAGTAACCTCTAGACTTAGGACCTGAGATTTGAACTTGACCGATTGAACTCTCAGATTTGTTCTTGTAGTGAGATCAAAAAGAATTTTAAACCCCTCGAATTCGATTCAAAAGTGAGATTTATAAGAAAAAAACCAAAAATCTATTAAATTAAACCATAATATGTTAATAAAGAGTAAAATACCACTAATATTCAAATTACAATGCCGAGATTAAACATAGATGTCTGACAAAACAAACCCCATTTCCTCTAGATTTAATTTTTCCTAGAATAGCGTACCTCTCCCACGATTGACACCTTACATGCCCTTTGCTACATTCATTAGTAAGTATGATTTTTACTAGATTAACTACAGTTTATCATTATCCTATTTACAAAATTATTTATTGAAAAAATATAAACAAAATTGAGCTACAAGGGGCCATGGCTTTTATAGATTTTTTTTAATATTTAAAAAAAAAATCGTGTCAGACTTGGTCAGAATGGTTTGTACTGGGTTAGATCCTGAGTTAGGTCTAAATCGAGGATGGACTGAGTCTGAACATAGTCGAGCTGAACCTGGACCGAGTCAGCCTAGTTTAGACTAGTCTGGACCATGGTTAGGGATAGATTGGACCAGGTCTGAACTGTAGATTAGACCGGTTCTAGGCTAGGTCTGGACCGGGGTTGAACCAGGCTAGAACCAGAGCTGGATATAGACTAGGCTGGGTCCAGGCCAGGTTTGAATCTGGTCAGGACTACTACGTGACATATGGACCTTCCTGCGTGCCATGCCATGGTCTGACGACGTGTCCACTGTGGCCTTGTCACGTCATACGTGAGACCCTACTGCGCATTACGGTGGCTCCCATGTCACTTAACAAAAGTGGGGTC
>JACGCM010001737.1:0-12998 GCA_014058105.1 Kingdonia uniflora | reverse complement strand
TGAATCTTGAAGGGCATCTTATTGACCTGAATCTATTTTAATATAGTAGTTTATGACATTTTACCCATCCGAGTTGAAACTAATTTGGTAGGTTAAAATTCAAATAGATTTAACATCATGTTGGTACATTTGAACTCCTCGAAGGCCTTTAAAGCTATATTATTCAGTCACCTTGTTATGTTGACTTCGTATTTCGAAATAATAGTAATGTATCCGTTGCAGCTTGAGCTTCTAAATACCATTAGATTTGCCACTATTAAAGGAGGGGAGGCAATAAACCCACACAGGATGGAGCTATGGAGTAGGTACCCCTCAAGACTTGGAACATAAATAGTATGGCTCAGGAGATTATTACAAAACGATATGGCTCATGAGTTTGGTTACCATTTGTAATGCCTCACTCACCGCAACATTGTACCCATCTAAACTTGCGGGTTTGTTTATCTCAAAACCTCTTAGTGCTAAGCTAGAGCGAAAGAAAGCCACATATTAATCTCACTCCAAAAGGGATTTTATCCCATGTGAAACTACTACAGTATGACTTGCATAGCTCGATCACCCCTTTGTGGATTTAGAAATTATTAAAAACATATAAAGACCATTTTTGCAACTATTTCTTGTATCTAATATACTTAAGGATTACTTACCCAAAAAAGACAAATATAAATAAGAATTACCAATAAAAAATGGCATGTATGTCTTGTTTCTTAATCCTATATTCTTAATTGCACGTGACAAAGAGCCATATCATTTGAGTTTTGACTCCAAAAATTATTTTACAGCCTTGATCACGCAATTTTTTCCATATACATTTTTTTGTAAGTCAATAAAAGGATTGGCAGATCCCAGAACCAGTTATCAATCAAAGAGTTACATCCTAACAAAGTATTTACCCTTGACTTCCTCTTCTAGTTTAATACAATTCAGAGGGAAGGATCCAGGGGTCCTTTTTTTTCTTCTCATTTCACCGTAAGGTATAACTATAAAGCTAGATGATCAAATAATCAAATCTCATTTAGATTCCTAAGACAAAAATAAAGACGATAATTTGCTAAACACCACTAAGGAAAACAATACCAAACACAACAAATGTTTGGCAGGTGACAATAATTGGCAATTTTGGGCTTTACTGACACTCTAGCATTGATACTGTATTGTTAAGGAGATACTATTAAGAAGGAAAAGAAAAACTCTAATATATAGCTAAAAAATTATCAAGAGACCCACACTTAAAGAAAAAGAAAGAAAAAGAACTGAGTGCCTTTTATTATCTCACTATGCAATTAAAACAAACAAGCATACATTTAGGCACACTGAAGAATAATACCATATAGTAGTCAAAAACTCGTCACACAAATACATTTCCATCTTAAGAAGGAACAATTCGGTTGGTGTATCCCACTGGTGGTTTCTCCAGCTCGGTTATTTCAGTTTCTTCCATATTTTCACCAGATAGCTCATCCAGAAATTTCCCCTTAGACTCTGAAACTAAGAGCGTAAACAACATCCCAAGAAAGTTGATTACACCAAGAATGATAAGTAATTTTTTTACTCCAACACCGACAGGATAACCTGCATATGTCTTTATCTTATCCTTGTTTGAGCTGCGTTCAAAAACCAAAAACACCAATTACGGCACCAGCCTTTCCAGCTGCAGCTGATATTCCATGACACGTTGAATATAGTCGTACTGGAAAGATTTTGGCAGGTATAATAAATGTTGTATTAGGCCCAAAGTTTACAAAGAAGGTTAAAACATACATCATAATAAATCATATTCGATTCTCCTTTTGAGTGGTTGTAAGGTAATGCCATAGCGAGCATAAACACTGTCATGAAAAAGAAACCCATCATTTGAATTGCAAATCTTCCCATATAATCGATTAAAGCCACTCTAAACCAATAGCGCGGAACAATACTGCATACGATAAGGGTTTGTGCTCTTGCAATTTTAAATACTTCTATCGCAAGAGCACAAACCCTTTGCAGCAGGAATCCATCCAATAGCACTAAAGATATCCTTTTGGAACAAATTCTGACTATAAAACGCGATATCAAGTAAGAATAAAGTACTTATAGTACTAAGCAAGTGAAGCCCGAGACGGTGAAAAAACTCCTTTGAGAACAAACCAAACGAATTACAACTCTTCTCAACCTTTCCAGATTTTACTTCAATTTCCACTTGTAAGACCTTGGACATATCTGCGGCTACCTGTTTAGTATCCTTAGCTACAAGAGCCATTTTCATACGTGAATAAAATGTCATGGCAACGGGTATCGCTCCAAACATCAATATAATTTTCCAGACGTAATCAGTCTAGGGAATAGTTGAGCCAAGTGCATCCACCTTATAAGAGGGGCTCCAAATATAGGGCAAGTATCGTTTGTGTTTTGTCTTTGCTAACTTCCTCACCACATTTCCTTGTGTTCGAATCCTAAATTCCATCGTCACTGGAACTCCACCATAGTTTTCTAAAACTGCTAAGCTTGCTCCAACTCCATTTAGATGAACCTTATCTCCTTCAAGAGTCACAAATATGGTTCAATGACTTTTTCTAGGTTGATTATACTTTAACTGCAATCATGAACATGAAAATGCATTGGAATCAAATAACAAATAAATATGACTATTGTTATAAGAAAAATGTTGCATTCATAGCATACATCATAATAACAATTTTCATAACTGTAACATGCCTGTCCTCAAAATTATAATGCAAAAATATTTAGAAGCACCAGAAATATATTGGATTTTTTCTGAATATTACACCACATTGTACAAATGGAACATATAAAGCACTAGGTCGTGAGCCCGTGCTACGCACGAATGCCTCTAAAAATAAATTAGTTTTTCTCATACTCCTCTTTCACTCCTTAAAATTCTCATGTTAAGGAATTTAAGAATCACATATTGCAAATAACACCATAAATAAGAAAAGTAAAAAGGATGAAGGTGGTGCAAATGTTAATTCAATATTTATTTTAAAAAGCTATACAATAGTCTCTGTCTTGCATTCTTCATACAATTTCTAAAACCTTATCTTAGCCCTTAATAGATCCATGTTTTCTTTGCCCATACATATTGCATCTACAGTAGCATTTTGGATTTTCCTACTCAGTTTTTGTCTAATATCTACCTTCTCTAAATCGTTACAATAAAGTTTAAGGTGCACCTCCAGATCTTGGATACCAATTCGTGTTTAGGTGCTTGAACTCTTAATACCTTCTATGACTTTCCCAGCTCAAGCTTTTAGAGACTCATTCCATGAAGATTAGAAAGGAGTAAAATGTGCTAAAGAAACCTCTTTGCACTATGTAGCCCATCGTTATCATTCTGACAACTAGAAAAGAGCTACTCAGGCTGAATTGTAATTGAAATGACATCATATCAGACCGTCATACAATAAAATTCATGAACCACATCATTGAGGGAAGAGAACCATTATGATGGAAGAGTTTACCTGAACAAAAAAACTACAATGATTATCATCTACTACCAAAAGGAAAAAGCTAATTCATCAGAGATTTGCATAATTAAATCAAACTATGACATTTTTGTAACTACTATCACCCTAAGTACTACTCGGCATCTTGGATATGAGATTTTTCTAGTTGTCAGAGTAAGTATTAGCTATGAATTATATGAATTCCTGGTATTCATATCAAGATAAATCTCAGGATAATGGTCAAAATCATGTTTTGCTTATTAAAAAGGGCAAGAAGCTTAGAAGAAGTTTTGTACCTATATAAATACATACTCCGGGGTTTTTAAACTTCCATTGACAACTTCTGTTCATCTTCAATTATAAGAGACTTGCAGCTTACTTTCTCTAAACATCCTTCTTGCATCTATAAACATAAGTAGATTTTGGTCTAGATTAGATAGAGAATAACACAAAGCTGTATTTAGATGAAAAGAAATTTGTAGTAGACGAAACTATTTCAACATGGGGCAATATCATCACAATACAATCATTAAATAGAAGATAAATAAAGGATGTAATGCACATAAACTTGTAATACTACTTATATATTATCCTAAGATTTTCAAGTTGGAGAAAAGAATAAAAACAAAGGAGATCATACAATAATTTGCAAGTTGGAGTTATTAAATATTTAGAATCAATTGGAAAACAACTAACCATGAAATCAACATGGGAAGAGTAAGTATTAAAAAGAAGAATAATTTATTGGAAAATTAAGAGATAAATATATTTTTACAAAATTGGAAATAATAGAATAAATCTTAACCCTGAGTTTTGAGTAAAATCAATCCACACAAAACTCAGAATTCTCCTCCTCAAATACACTAGTATAGATATATGCGATGAGATTATCAAACAAATTTTAATTAGAGAAAACAAAATTAGAAACTAACTTGCAAATGGTGTTCCTTAATTTTCTTATATTTGTCTCTTTCTTTGAGTGATTGACAAAAAATGTTTTTGGGAACATTACGTAGAATTGCAAATAATACAATACAATAAAACAAAGATTTAGCTGAATTAAAAAAAAATTGGTTTGCCATTTCTCTCACTGGCCATAGAACTGCCTGGCTTTTGCATCTCCATCTCATGCACTAAATCCCATTTTTATCACCTGTGTGTTTTTCTTCCAAAAATGCAAAATCCAATTGTGTGACTCACAAATGAAATTTTGAAGCAAGCCCAATATCAGTCATGAAAGTCGGATGGTTCTACATAAATGGTTGTATTTAGAGAGATCCTTAATTAGCATTGAAAGAGAGTAATTATTACTCTGTTGAGTTTTAGATTAAAGAGAGAGATGCAAGGGAAGAGAAGAAAGAGGGAATGTGGGATTGCGATAAACTTTTGAGGGAAGGGGGTAAATTATTATATTTGAGATAAACTTAAAATAATTAATAAATTCATCTAAAGTGTATTTGCCTAATATAAAAATGTTATGTAAAAATCTAACAACAAATCGAAAAAAGATAATGTTAGAAAGATATTGACATGTCATACTTATTTTCACTAAGAACGTGTTTCTGTCAATATGTCAAAATTGCAAGCATAAATTTGAAAAGTGCAAAGACAAAACTGAATGGAAATCCTTGGGAAAGGGAATAAAGAGGGTATTCTAGAATTTAATCTAATTTTATTTTCCGAAGACACTGTTCCATGATTGGCAGCTACGGTGGCGTAAGACCAAGATGTGCTACATACTGGACCACCTTATTCCTTAACAATGTGAAAAAAAGAATTTTTTTAGAAGGGTAAAAAATGGTTATTCTACAGAGGTAGTATGAATTAGATACCTGAACCAGACTTTACTCGTCTTGCGAAGACGATTCCACCCGTGGCAGCTGAGATGGCAAGACCAAAGGGGGATATTTAAACAGGAAGAATTTTCATCTTTGATTGTAAAGCATTAACATGTGAAAAGAAACACGATGCACATGGTTGATGTGAATATGAAAGTGGGGGTGCTGTCCATGTCACCAATCAAGATGGTGGTCTATATCACATTGATGGTTCAGAAATGTGATATCAGCACTCACACTTTTCCGTGTTTTTGAAAAAAATCATCATGGAGAACATAAAAAAACATGTCACTTGTCATTATGCAATACTTGTCTATATTATAACGCTCCATGCTTGTATATACAAAGTAAAACATACCAAATCATTGTCTTCAGGGTTGTCTCCCTTCTCACGACTCTCCCGGAGGATTCTATTCTCCTCTTCCAGCTGAGCACATTTCTCCTTTGCAAAAGCTAACTCAGTTTTTACGGTTTTCAGCTCCCGGAGGAGAAGCTTGGATTTAGCAACCATTGTCATTGCCATAACAACTTGTTGTCTCAAACAAGAAAAAAACCAATAATGCAATTTACTGATGCAGGAATACATTTAACCATAAATATCATTTTGAGATAATGAGATTATGTTTTAGATTCAAACATAAATATATCAAGGGAATACCCTAACAAATTAAAGTAATACTACAGATCAGTAACATATACTACAGACTAACCAACAATTCAAATTTCGCCTAAGCAATACCTAACTAACATGATTTAGGTAACTCGGATTTCATAAGAATCCATTGTGATTCAACTCCCAAATTAGTCTAGTGGGTAAACATATCAATTTGGGGCAAACAGTGAGCACATCAATACCTAACTAACACGACTAAGAGCTTAATCGGATTTAATGAGAACACATTGTGAATCAGCTCCCAGATTAGTCTACTGAGTAGACTGAGTTAATTAATTCATTACCTGTATTGTACTACCTTATACATTTGATAACTATAAAATATACCCAATGACTAGTAGATACCCAATGCCACATGCGAAATTTTTTGCACCTTGACTGCGTCTGATGAGTGTATGATAAGCAAAACAAGTACATGAAAAAATGGTGATCAAGTTCACTATATTCGGTATTTTGCATGCGTTTCTACGTGATTGACTCCCCGTTACTACTAAAAAACCCAATGAACACATGCTAAGCAATATAACAGTTCACTTTATATGATCTAGTGATACACATTGCCACCTTACGGCGTAAGATGCCTTCAGTTGGGTTTTTTGGTCAGTTTGCACTTGGGGTTGTTGCTGCTGTGGATTATTACAAACATCAACGCCCTGATTCTGGACGACGAAAGGGCTTCCCTTTCTTCTGATATGCAATTTACGTGTTTCTTGAATAATATCTACAGTCCTATTTTCCACGATTGTCAAACCCTCCTGGAAAGGGTAAGCAACAATGTTGGTACGAAATAGAAAAAATAATACTACTAACTGAGCTTTAATAACATTCAATGAAACTTATAATTTTAAAACCATATAGGAAGGAGAAGACGATATTAAGCTACAAACTATAACTACATATGGATATCCAGAATAAGCTTAGCCCCTAATCTGATTCTCTCAATCCTTTTGTTTTCCCTATTGTATCTAGCATTATAATTAAAAGCAAATAAGAAAGATGTATTTAAGAAATACTACACCTCAATGGACCTAATGCAAGACAACAAAGGATAAGAATCTTTCAGGTTTTTTGCTCTGCCGTTGCAACACCTGCATGTCAAAGATTTCCTAAAGGATAGTAGAGTGACACCCTCTAATCTAAATGATTCACAATCCGAAGAAAATCTCTTGGGATAAATATTGGTGGTATCTTTTTATTGTTAACTGCGGTGTAGATAAACCATACATCCCAAAGATCATAGTTTGGATATAGCCTTTTTAATGTAAATGGCACAAAAGCCTAAACCTCATATTAGACCATTTCGGCTTGTTATGTAAACTCAAAGTACTAATGATAATAACAAATTGAAGTTAGTTTGAGTGGTTATTGAAATTCCAAATTCCCTCTTACCTATGATCCAATACAAAGTTCCTTCAAAAATCCTATTAGACGTTGTTGAATCTCCATAATTTGCACAACCATGAAAGCAAATTCGAAAAATTACAAAAGACTATTAGATTATAAGAATGCAATAAGAGAACATATACATATGAATTTCTTTAAGAGAGAGATCATCATGTTTTTGTGCAACTATCACCACAATCTGCTATTACGAGGATGCATGTGCCCGAGGATATTGACAAATAGAAAGAGTACTTTACACACTAAAAGAGTTTCAGTGATTGTTCAAGACTCCTAATTAACTTAAAAGGCGTAAAGATGAGTACTTTATACATCTGATTAAATATACCACAACAAATCTCGAACAAAGGAAATCAGGAATCAATTAAATTTAATCTCAAATCAAAAAAACTAAAACCAAAAAATTCAAAACCCTTATTTCATCTCCAAAGCTAAATATGCATCATAAATCAATCAATCAAACTGAGAGGATCATACCTCACTTCAGTATCAAGACTTTCAACAAAAATAACGACACGTTTATCAACATACTAACCATTTATTGCAATATGAAATTTCATTACAGGAGATCCTAGTAAATTTTTCACATGAATAAACAGCCATATGATAAACTGGACTTAATTGATTGTCTAAAGACAATACACATATCATACTTAGATTCGAATCTTGCCTTCAAATAATATGAGAGGCTTCCAAAATTTAAACAATCCTAAACAACATCATCAAATCTACCAACACAAACGGGCTTCCAAAAGCAAAAAGTTGAGCGATTCTTTTATAAATTAGTTTATCTAGGATGACAAAATGCAATTAAAATCAATTAGAGCAAATATTTAAGAGCTAACTCGTGGTTTGATTCGCCAAGATCATGCTGGAATCAAAGGCAAAATAGAACCCAATTACGCCAACAACAAGAATGAATTATCATCAATCTATCATGTTGGAACCAAAGAACGAAAGAAAAAAATCCGATAACAAAACCACAATAACTCCATTATAGCATTTATCTCAAACATCTCTACTGTTATCCAACAGCCGAAAACAGTTTCTAAAAGGCAAAGTTGGTCGATTTTTATATAAATTAGTCGATCTAGAATGAGAATAGACTGTGTGTTATTCTTTATCATCAAGATAATGTCATTCGAATCAGGAAAAAAAGCAAGTACCTAATTACAACAAGGTTACCACACAACAGCAACAAAAAAACATAGATTCACTCAAACATCACAATGGGAGCGATTCAGAGCAATTCAAGATCATGTTAGAACCAGAGACAACAACAACAACAAAAGCATGAATCGAGCAAAAACCATACCAGTGTTAACTTGATGATCATCTCTTTACGTCTGAACCACAACGTGATCTGAATCCGTCGGTCCTCTTCGAGCTCTGCTCGAAACCCTCGAAGAATATCCATCCTCAGAAAGTTCAATCGAAACTTCACCATTAGTATCTAGACCAAAATCTCATCTTCATCGCAACATCAAAATAAACAAACCCCATACAAATTAAACCAAAACCCACCTCCAGAAATCTCACCTTATGCAACCCCAAGTAATCCCACAACTTCTTGCCCAGTAATTTTCCAATGTTTAACATCCCACAAAGCCTCAAATTCAAACCCCAATTGGGTTCTTCTTAGTGATCCAATGTTGTTTCTTCTACTAATTTGAATTATGAAGTCGGTGATTGGAGGATTTCCTTCATTTCCCACTCAACATTTGAGATCCCCTGCTCTTTAATCTCTCACTCAAAACCCCTAATTTCAACTTATCCATGGCTCTCAAATCGTTGATTCTCGATAAAACCTTTGATTTTGGGGGATTGAAGTTGGATAGGTGATTGGTTTTGGGGGAAATTAGATTGTTTTGAATTGGGATTGATTGCAAATCACTTAGAAATCTAGAAATCGAGAGAGAGAGTCGTAAGAATTGCTATTAGAAACCTAGAAATCGAGAGAGAGAGAGAGTCATAGAAATCGCCATTAAAACCCTAAAAATCGTGAGAGAAAGTATCAGACCTTTGGTATAGCAAAAATACCATAATACCTTGACAAGTAAGCTTTTGGGATTTTATATAAGTTTTCAATGATTTTGGCCGAATGCATCCAATGGCTCCTATTTTTAGGTTATAAAGATAGACTTTGATATTCCTAAGTTTGTGTTGGGGATTCAGATCGACGGCCGAGATCGGGTTTCATTCCTTTGTTTTTCCTTTAGTAGTATAGATTTAGGTATCTTTTTCAATATGAACTATTATTCTTCTGGTGGTAACTGGCAATTTCTTCAGTAATACTTAGAGCACCTCCAAACGAAAAGTATGCGATTCCGGTTTACCCAACCGGTATTCTAGAATCGTATACTGTTTTCATCAAACAGAGAATTACAGTTTTAAAAGAGAATTTGTGATGGAAGAGAGAGAGATATGCCACGTGTACTAAAAAAAATTTCACGCGCTCAACAGTTCAGCGCCTAGGCAGGAGAGAGAAGTTGTGATGGGAGAGAGAGATGTCAACTTTATTAAAAAAGTATTGGGCGCTCAACGGTTCAGTGCCCAGGTAGTATACGCATACTCCTCCCCAAGTTCAAGTTTCACATACTTTGGTGGGGTGTGGGGGTGAGTATGATGAATCTTATACTCCTGTTGGAAGGGGTTTTTGTACCTCCAACAACAAGATATGCGATTCTGGTTTGGCATACCGGTATACATGAATCCCATACTGTTTTCGTCCAACAAGGAGTTACAGTTTTTCACTCGCGCGCTGAACCGTTCAGCTCTAACAAAAAAAAAAAAAAAAACCCGAATGATATGTTGAAGAAATATATAAGTGTTGAAAGATGATAAATCTAGAGCAATATAATACTATAGCTTATGAACAAAAGGAGAGAGAAAAAGAGAGATTTATTGATGCATCATAATTGTGTTTTTTGTACATAATACAAATATATATATAGGTAACCCTACAACATAAGTTACCTAATCTACTCAAACTCTCCCCATAACCTTATCAGGCCTATGGGCTTGTTAGGAGTCCGTATAGGACACCCCAACCCTGTTGGGTTCCTAGCTTGGGCCCAACTCTTAACACTCCCCTTTGGGGTGTTTCATACTAGGACAACTTGCCTCATTAAAAACTTTGCCTAACAAAACCCCCTTGGGCAAAAAACTGTGTAGGGAAAGAGTACAATCATATGCCCTTCATGGGTTGTGAACGCATATACGATGCCTCATCAAAACCTCCAGCTAGTAAAACCTCTAGGATAAAAATTGCACTATCAGGAAAAAGAGTACAACACGCATGTGTCCACGTCAGCCTGGGACTACTCCCCCTGACGTTGATCTCCCTAAGATCTATCTCCCTAAGATAATAAATCTTGTAAACTTCGCATGTCGATTCCATAAACTAATCTCTTGAACGTAGGATATACAAGAGCCTTCGTGAATAGATATACCAGGTTGTCTTCAGAATGGACTTGAGCAACGTTGATTCATTCGTCTTCTGCAACTCGTGTATGTAGAAGAACTTTGGTGAAATTTGCTTCGTTTTGTCACCTTTAATAAATCTGCCCTTGACTTGAACAAAACAAGCTGCATTGTCTTCATAAAGTGTCGTCGGTTTATCTTGGATAGTGCTCAGACCGCAACTTCCGTTGATGTGGCTGATCATAGATCGCAACTAGAAGCATTCTCTGCCGGCTTCATGTAGTGCAAGAATATCCGCGTGGTTAGAGGATGTAACAACTATCGTCTGCTTCACTGATCTCTAGGAATCTTTATGTATGCCCGTACATAAATACATAATCCATTTGACAATGGCCTCTATGTGGGTTTGAGAAGTATTCTGTGTCGGTGTACTCTATACTTTTATGTTTACCATTTTTAGTAGAACTGACCACAGTCTTTCATGCCGAACAGATACCTCAGTATGTGCCTAATCTTAATCCAGTGCCTTTAGGTAGGAATAGAACTATGGAAAGCCAAATAGTTCACTGCGAATGAGTCATTGGGTCTAGTATACCCAGCTAACTATAGCAAAATGATGGACACATAAAATGACCACTATTCCCCTATGACTTAATGTTTATTATTTTTAATTTTATTATCAAACATGATTTATAAAACTAATTTTTATATTTCAGGTTACATGGAGCTCATTTACCAAATATGTGCAAATACCGGGATGTATAGCTCAAAGGATGAACTGTTGGAGAAGGATGTAGAGTTGTCAAACACAAGGGTCCCACATGGGGAGGTTATAATTTTAGAGGATAACTCTTGGAGGTTACAAATTTATGTACATTCATGGCATAGGTTATAAATCTAATATTAAATGTAAGAACCCTCTCATTCATCTATAAAAGGAGAGGTGGTGAGCTCATAAGATCATCCCTTTTTGAGAGAATCATTCTTGTATAGTGCAAGATAACATTATTGGAGTAAGTTGGTGCAAGTCTTGTAAGCATTTGGAGCATTTCATTTTGTAAGTCAATAAAATTCCTCTTTTTGTTGTTAGTTTATGTTCATTTCATTCTCATATCATTTAGGTTTTATAGTTGTTATAATGACCGGCTAAGTTCTCACTAGGGGTGAGGATGGATCCACCATAAGCGTATGATATCATGTTGTAGAATGTATTTTTCTCTAACACAATATGAGCATATTATCACAAATCCCAAAACTATATTGTTGGAGACATCCATTATCATCCTATGATCTCTTTAAGTAGAGATATAGGAAGAGTTTTATGATTCTTAAATGATATAGTAAAATTGTATTAATATTATATTTTTCTAAGGTATGATCCTAATTAACATTTCATAGTTAGCATAGCTTTCATGGAATGTGTTTTTAGTACATACTTAGTTCATACAATATATTTTACTTGAGTTATAATTAATCATAGGATTACATCGACAAAAGGTCGAAGTTTGTTATTTCAATTAAGTGGAGAATTTAATATACGATACTATGTTGATATTGTATGTAAATGGTGGTGAAATCCGAAGCCCCTAGACCTTTATTCTTGATTAAAACCATATCATTGATTTTTAACAACCTTAGATTACTAAAACACAAGACCAAAACTAATTTCTAGTTCCGTTCGGAAGTGAACGACACCCTAATTTTTACCCATACTAAACACCAGATTTTGACTGTTATCACAAATCACCTCCTAGCCAGTACTTTGGCCCTAGGAGTTTCTCCCCCATTAGGATGGTGGAAGATGTTGTTGTCCACACCCAAGTGCTGGACACGCAATAAACGACTTAGCACCGTGTGCTGCATCCATATCGAAGTGTTAGATAACTCCTTCGATATATATTGCTTGGTGTATGAGCGCCACTATCAAGATGTTGGATCTGCAAATCGAGACACTCTTGATTTTCCAAGGTATTATATTTCGAATTCCTTCCCAAGGTATTCGACGGTTCTCGCGATCTTCCCCGGAGGTCTAATAATTTCCAAATCATTTAATACAATGTTATGATGATACTGAAGCTAATATCTGTATTCTAAATAAGAACGCATGGACAGATAAGGATATTTGAAAAGTCCCCAACCTTCAAATACTCAATCAACTTACTATGTCTTATTGTCCCTGATTACTTCAAGTCAGCAATAACTTTTTAAGTTTTATTA